>JAODUH010003033.1:0-11625 GCA_027564835.1 Typhlichthys subterraneus | reverse complement strand
GAGAGAGAGAGAGAGAGAGAGAGAGAGAGAGAGAGAGAGAGAGAGAGAGAGAGAGGCTCTTTTGAAGCTATGCAACAATAGGTATTGTTCATTATCATTATATCAGGATTTGGATATGTGATCTATTGCAATGCAGTACATTGTTGGGCAATATGATGTTTGAAGTTTAGTTAGAAAGCGTTGGCTATTTCTTCTGCTCTGCAAACAGTCTACAGTTAATCTGCCTTTGTGTTTGTGTTGGCCTATTGTATAATTCCGCAGTTCAGTCGGTTCAGTCTTTATTGAATATTTCAGGTCAGGTTAAGTGTAGTGAAGCCATAAATTCAACTATACACTTAAGTAATTTAATGTACTGCACTATTTTATTCAGATGAGTATTTTAAGTAGCAGATAGGGGAACGGCATCTTGCTTACGGGCACTTTCAGGAACTCTGGGAATTAATGACCTTCCGATGACCCAGACCACTACACAATTCCACCCGTGTTATTATTTAAAAGTCTAGTTATTTTCACAATTTTTCACCACAAATTAATTTATTATATAATTATATTCTCCCGGTTTGCACTAACATTTGAGATCAGACCTAATCTTCAGGTTGACAGCAGAGAAGAGGGGAATGTAGGGTATTTAAATGTTAGATATTTCATATGGCATTTGTTGTAAAACAATATGCTTAATTGCACTAGATATGAAATGCAGCCATTGCCGAGGGAAGCCGCATACCTGATTTAAGGTCCATGGGATTGCATGTTTCACATCCATCATCGCTTTTCCTCTAGCGCGTGGAGCCTCTAGTCTTCATTCCCGGGTACAGTATGATGGATGGATGAGTGAACGTGTCAACAAGCAAGGCTTTCTCTGTGATGTTATAACTTACATCAACCTGGAGCCGTATGCCAATACTCATACGCCAAATTCCTAGCGTAGTGCCCTGCAAAACACAATGGGAAGAATTCCTTTGCTCAGAGGAAACCCGTTAATTATTAACGTTTTCTCCCCTATGTTCTGGCCCCTTTCCATGTCCTCCATGTTGAGGGGCTTCAGTGACACTGTGATGTGTAGGAATATTGTAGTTGTGCAAACGTACAGTAAAGGTCCGATGCACATCAAGGCATCACCATGAAGTTGATAAAATACTTAACTAGTTAAACAAACGTTTAGTGTGCGTATTGAACATCTGATTTCTCCATACACGATCCTCAGGCCGGCTCCTACAAAACAGGAAGTGGATTATCATGTATTTTTCCAAGACAATGGTCGAGACATCGAGAATAGAGGTTGTAGGGGGGACCCCATTCTTCCTTTATGCCTCTCTAGTTCTCCTGTTGACTGTGTCTGTCCAGCTGTTAGTATCATGTTGTCTTTGTCATTTGTCTTCCCTTAAACTCACACACTGAAACAAACACACATAAATATGCAAACATTTGTTTGCATAATGTACAATCAGCCACACCCATTATATTAAATGGACACAGCCATGCACCGACATATACCTGTACATGCATATACTGCATATACTGCAGGCATGCACACACGTGTCTCATGAGCCTGTCTGAAAAGGCACAAATAAAAAGTAAGAATGCGATAATAAGGGCCAGACAAGCCTGTCAGCAATTTACACGTATAATTGCACATAAAGATTAAACAATTTCTTTGTTTTAAATGAACGTGGTGAAATAACTTTCTTTTAGTAGATCTTTGGTAAGCCAACTGGTTTCTCCTGCTCGAAGAGTGTGACTAACGAAATAGCTTTGGCTTCACAAAAATGCATAAATGCAAAACGCAAGACTTTTTCTGCTGGGAACCTTTTGTGACTCTTTTTAACAAGCACAATACTGTATAGTATACTATGTTTTTTTTCATAGTTTTAATCAGCTTTTTTCCACTCTGATTTGTACTGTAAGTCTTTTGAATGACATGGTGTTGATCTGTGAAGCTTACAATACTGATGTGTTAATTAGATACTGAATGTTTATTTTTCCAGACTAAACTTCCAAACTCTCTGCCTATTCCGCAACCACCAATGACCAAGAAGCTAGATGATCAGATAGGTGAGTCCTGATCTGTGGTTTTATTTTCAATATCAGTTTAATTATAAATTGAGCAATTTTACCTTTCTATACTCATACTGTATATGCACTGATGCAGTTTCACAGTTCCTAATATCTGAGTATAGCGCTAACTAGATTTATAGATAAAGTTCTCCCTCTAGTGGACAAGCAGAGCATGCTATCGTCACTGGCCATGCAGTCTGTTTGATAATAATTCATCTTAAAATAATAATTCAGCCATAAATTAAGAAATAACGTAACTGCAAGTTGTGACACCCAGTTCCAATCAAGTATAAAACTGAATTAAACATTTGTTTTTGTGTCAGAGATGTATAATAATAATATAGATATTGCCAGGTGTGTTTTACAATATTTTACTGTTAAATGTATAACAAAATAGTAAATGTATAATAATAATAATAAGAAGAAGAAGAAGAAGAAGAAGAAGAAGAAGAAATTATTATTATTACTATTATTATTAGTATAAACACATTTTTTACTATGAAGGTATGTTGTCTTTATTTATTTGGAATTGCCAAATTACACAGTTACAATAATAATGTAATTATTTTAGTACAGATATGGAAAAATGGTTCAATGTAACCTCTAAAATAATAGAACGGAAAAGAAAAAGTTTAACAAAAAAAAAACCCTTAGGAAAACACCATACTGCATAAAGCTGTCCTTAAAATGTCTTCTGCACTGTGTTTAGCAAGTGACTCTCACCAGGTTATTGTGCGATCCAAGACTGGGCCTCTATGGTCACAAGGTGGGTCAAGGAAGATCTTAATCGAACAAGGAAGCATCCAAATTCGCTTGTTTTCTTTCCACTGCCCCATTATTAAAGTGACACTCCTTGACTTATGTCCACAGTGCCCCTTGTGGTTGACACATCAACTCTTTTCAGGGACACGGTCCTCCCGCGCGTGAGTGCTAAATGGCTGGCACTCCTCTCTATACTTCCTCATTTAGACTCACAGTTCCCTCCATAACATTGGCTTCCCTCAAAACATATCAGTGCAGAGAGGGGAGCGGTTGACGTTCCGGGGTACTACAACATAAATAAAGGAGGTCACCTTTAATAATATACAGTATGTTCCAATGCTGTGCCTGCTACCTTTATACACGCTACGTGTATTTTGCACAAGCACGCTACCAGCGGCAGAATAGCTGAAACACCACAAACACACCTGCAGTGCCATGTCATCGCGGCAGCGTTGCTGAGCCATGACTGCTGATACGATCTGTCAAACAGTGCAGTGATACAAGGCAGCCATCACAGTGTGGGAGCAGCCAGCACACAAACGCAACAAAAAGTGTACACACAACATGTCTGACAGTGTCACAGTCTGTGAAGCAAAGAGTGCATAAAGTCGCGGGACAGTGTTTTAGGGTAAGCCCGGGTTTTAGCATAGATGTGCAGGTTCCATTTCCACTCACTGCACTAAAGCAAACTTAAGCATCTGGACATTATTTAGCAGGTTAGGTGATGTCCATACCCTTTTACACGTCTCGCTTATGAACCACATATATAAAGCATATACGTTTGTTGCACTAATTGGTCAGTTTGAGTAAAACATTACTAAAATACAGAGCTTACATACAGTATAATGAGCTGAGATCAGTTGAACCTGCACAACCACCTATTGCCTGCAGAGGGAGCCAGGCACACAATACCAGTGCACAAACAACATTAACATACAAATTACCATGTAAATAATTTCAATATTTCACATAATTCAACAGATTTCTTCTTTTATACAGTGTACTGTATATGTTTACCTCTGCTACATGAGTACAACTCATATAAACTCACATATGAATTGTGCAAATGTCAAGCTCATGTGAAAGTAAGTGTCGGTAGGATTGTAGAGATACACATTTTGAGTAATTTGTTAAAATTATCATTGACATCGTTTAGCTATAATTAGGCTAGTGACAAGCTTTGTGAGAATATCTGCTTGGCTTGATGGCCCCTGCCTCTATAAGTCATTTTACTGTACATTTTGCCACCTGCTGAAGATATCTGATCAATCAAGGCCTCTTTTTCCTGGGACCAGTGGTTTATAATGTTAAATACAAAAGCCTTTCTTTTTCTTTACTGAAAGTCTAAATAGGTAGCCTAATAGGTAGTATGTTATCACAGTTACACAAATTCTGTAAACAAATGCATATACAATAATACAAATGCTAATAATTTTTTTTTTTTCCGTAGGAAATCTAGCCTTTTGCTGGAATCAGTATTATCTATAATGTTTTGATCAATAATATACTGTACCAATCCAACTAAAAGGTTTTAACAACACATACTGATATCCAATGTTATAGGGTTGATAGAAATCCTACTTTCGTTTGTTCTTTTTAAATTAGCACTCGTTGAAACTCTCAAATCCTACCTACAGCAGTTTTAAATGGCAGCTTGATACTGTAAATGAGAGGAGCTACAGTAAAAGGTCATGTGCACGTATGCTACGGTGGTGCATGCAGGTTTGGGACTTTCAAATGCTTTGACCTACCTCAAAACCCCTCTTGTGTCTATTAATTACAACCATACATTATTTCTCTTCCTTTGGGAGCAGGAAGCATGCTTTTTGTTGTTTGCAATATGAGATACAGTCATTAATCATAGCTGACTAGCCTTTTGGTGTGGGAATTGATAACTCCCTGCATTGTTTTCCAGGCACAGTGGCCACTAAAGGAGTGAAGGGTGACCGTGGGGAACGAGGAGATAAGGGAGAGCGGGGTCCTATTGGACCGAAGGGAGAAACAGGTTCTGGCTCCAGCTCTCGGGCTGCATCACGCGGAGACAAGGTTTAGACCTTTTAATTCTGCCTTTAGCGGCAACTGAGTGCACTCATCGCAACAAAATGGCGGCCATAAAGTGGAGTTAGTACTGTGATTGGCTGTTCTGGGTCCTCTTTGGGTTGGCAGTTGACACACTGTGGGGAAGATGCCGGAATGGGATTGTGGACTTTATAGCAAGGCAAGGACAGGAAATGTTTGACAGTTACAGTAATGGCCTTTCACATGCTCAGCAAGATAGTAACCACTAGAGGGAGCGAGCAACACCATTTATTTTGTGTCTTTTAAACTTCTAACAGTATATGTTTGTGTACTGTAGTATTTAAGAAACAGATTTATGACACTATTTAGCTGTCTCCACCCCTATCAAGTGAAGTTGGTGACATTATATTATGTTCACGTGCAAACACTTTTTATTAACAGCTCACCTTGCAAACCTACACCACTCTTCAGCTCTTAATCATGCTCTTGTGTATTTTCTAGGGTGAGGCAGGAGAGAAGGGTTTGAAGGTATGTTTGGCATTACTCAAATACAGCCAAATATATCAAATAATAAAAATAACTCATTCATTATCTCATACTGTATGTCTCTAGGGAAGTGCAGGGTTTGGGTACCCTGGAAAGAAGGGAGAGCCTGGCCTTCAAGGCCCCCCAGGGCCCCCTGGCCCTGCAGGGCCCAAAGCTGAGCTGTCGGAGAGCAGTGACGGCTCACTTGTACAGAGGGTGGCCGGCTCCCCCGGACCAGCTGGCCCACCGGGTGCACCGGGCCCTAAGGGACCCCCCGGAGCTGACGGAGAGCCAGTGAGTACACCCCTGTTGAATCTTTCATATGAAAATAAACAAACAAACAAACAATGCAAGAGACCATTGAAGTGAACTTTTGTGAAACTCAAAATATCTCCACTCAGGTTTAGTTGGTCACTGTATTTAATTCAACTGCCATTTTGCATAGCACTAACACATTTATCACACATTTCATTGTAATATTTCCCCCCTCCCTTGCTTTCTCAAGACTTGGCAATCAATATATTACTGTTCTTTATTATATCACTTTACCATTCGTGAGGTTTGGTAACATCTCACTGAAACGTTAAATATATACATATTGTCGTGGAAGATAATGAATGACTAATTTTGTTTAAGTCTACAGCACATGTCTTACTATACTGTTTTGTTCTATCCACAGGGTGATCCTGGTGAAGATGGTAGTGCAGTAAGTATGTTCATCTATTATAAATGTGGCTGTATTTCCTCCTGGTGTTACACACCATTACAGTACTGTACATTAACAGAACAGTGGTTTTGACTGTTATAACCGCAAATAAGATGAAGACATGAATGAATAGCAATGTAACTTACCTCTTCCGGAGGTACTTCACCCATGCAAACACTCTTGGTTTTGATCTCATCAGGGTGTCGCTGGACCGCCAGGTTTCCCAGGAACGCCAGGTGATCCTGGAGTCAAAGGAGCCAAGGTGACACTCAGCACACAGTAGATGCTATTGGTGTATCAAACTGTCCATGAATAAAGCTGTAACGTGTCACTCCTTGTGTCCAGGGAGACAGTGGAGAGGGCCAACCAGGCCCCAGGGGCCCACCTGGGCCTCCCGGACCCTCTGGACCAGGATCCAGAGCTGTGAGTGCATACATGTGTCTCACATTCATATTGCAGTTGGATATGATTGTATTGCATTACATTCTCACTTGCCGATCATGTGAGTCTCCAGTGTACAGCCTAGTTACATGTGAGGGCTTTAAACCCTGTGTTTTCAGACCTTTGTGGACATGGAAGGCTCTGGCTTCCCCGACTTGGAATCTGTTCGGGTAAGCATGGTCAACCTTTTCAACACTGTTTAGTGAGCTATGCTTCACTGAGCCTTGAAAATGCACCATTGTATTTGCAGACTGATATAATCATGCGAATTTATAATAATAATAATAATAATAATAATAATAATAATAATATATTTTTGTGAGCAGGCTATAGTTTCTCTGGCTCAGTAACACATTTAAAGGGAATTTCACACTTGCAACTTGTTCCCTTTTCTTGACGCAGGGTCTTCCTGGATTACCTGGACCCCCGGGACCCCCTGGCCCTCCAGGGCTCCCATCAGCGGGCAGAGCAACAGGTTCTGGAGCATTTGGGCCCCCAGGAAAAGACGGGACCCCTGGTCAAATTGTATGTGACCCTGTACTTTTTTTTGTAACACAACTAATAATATTAAGTCATAATCGCCCCAGCTGCTGCTGATCATGGATACCTTCATCAAGGGATAGCAATAGTTAAACCCAAGTATTCTGGTCACTAGGGACTTCCTGGTCCAGTTGGTGCTGACGGGCTCCCAGGAACCCCTGGCCCCACGGGAGAAAAGGTACTGGGATGCACAAGCTCTTTCAAGAGGATTTTTCTTCTGATCCTGAAAATATAAAATTACATTAATTAATATCTAATTTATGACAGCAATTTGTTCTAAATTTGATCACCTCTAAATCTGAATCTGACCTCTAATGACCTCATTGGTTAAGGTTAACCAGATTTCTTACCTCCCATATTTTTATCTTTTCCATAATTTCAAATAAGTGGTTTTCCCTGTCTATTCCTTGCTAGGGTGATCCAGGAGAACTGGGACTTCCTGGACCAGTTGGACAGAAGGTAGGTTTTTCTCTTTTCTATTTATTTATATTATTTAAAGAACATTCTTCTCAAAAAATAACATGTTCGATAGGGAGCCCACGGGGAACCCGGTTTACCAGGGCCTCAGGGGGAGAGTGGATTGGCTGGTTTGCCAGGACCAATGGGACCAGTCGGACGGCCTGGGCTCCCGGGTCCTCCAGGACCAAGCCATCGTATTGGCTACGTAAGTTTACATTCCAGAGTTGACGGAGCGTAGGAGAAATATGGAAACATGGTTTATTCTGTTTATTCTTGTTTGAAGGATGACATGGAGATTTCTAGTGGCGGCTTTGCCAATGGAGTTCCTGGTGTGAGAGGACCTGAGGGAACACAGGTTAGCAGTACTTACTTTATAATTACAGTTATAACCCGCTGTAGAGAAGACACAGACAGCTTGCTCTCAGCCACAGTGGAGTCCATAACTGTAGGGAACTGGAGCTGATATTTTGGTGTAAATGTACAGTAAACATTTTATATTGTGTATTGTATTCCCATAATGTTTTCATCTTATGGTATCATCTTGTATGTAGTCTATTTTCTTCCATTTCAATCTTTAAAAAATGAACATGCTTTAAAGGTATGCAGTTAAATTATAATGTTTTGAAATTGCAATATCTGATTAACCTGGCATTTGTCTGGTGATTTCAGGGACAACCCGGTCTGCCCGGACTTCCTGTAAGTACAGTATAAAAAACAATACAATCCATTTACTCTGTGATATACAATGTATCTACTGTAGACTGACTTTACTGAGTTGAATTGTGCAGGGAAAGGCTGGTCTGCCTGGCATAACAGGCCAGAAGGGCAATGAAGGCCCTCAAGGAACAGATGGGCGACCAGGGTTGGATGGTTTCCCTGGGCCACAGGTAAAGGCCTTTCTCACGCTTCCCTTAAATGTGATATTTGGTGGTGGATACACACATGTTCAATAGTATTAAATAGTCACAAATAGTATTGTCATAGCTGGAAAGAGGGCGACAGTGGCTCAGTGGGCAGGGCAGGGTGGGACGATAGGTAATCCAGAAGTCGCTGGTTCAAACCCGACTAAACTCCTCACAAGTGTTGAGGTGTACCTGAGCAAGACACCTTCCGTAACTGCTCCCGGGGGTTGGTCGCGCCTTAAATGGCAGCATTCACCAATGTGTGAATGTGAGGCAATACTTTACAACGCTTTGAGCGGCCGGAAGTTTGGAAAAGCGCTATTGAAATGCAGGCAATTTAATATTATTGGTTTTGGTTGTGTAAATCCAAAGTCATACCATCAGTTAAATGTATATATATATATATATATATATATATAGTTATGTGTGTGCACAGTTGGTGGTAAAGATTTTAAAAATATATATTATATATTATAATTTTATTGGATTTCTTATATTTGTGTTATTTCTTATATTTGTAATATAGTGTTTTTTGTTTTTGTTTTATTCTTTGATAATTTTGTAGGGACCCAAGGGTGATACTGGTGACAAAGGAGAGCTGGTGAGCATTGTTCTTGAACATTTGTTTGTTCTTTTAGCTTCATCAGCTTCATCCAAAACATACCTTGATGAATTGTGTTGCATTCATTCCAAATCTCATTCTGTGTCTTTGTTTAATTTCTACCAGAACACTAGAATGGGGGATGTTATCTGTGCATGACTCTTTTTAGCAGATGCCATACTGTATCTTTGAGGTCATCTGCAAACCACAGTTACAGTAAAACTTTACTTATTGTGGCATTAGGGCAAACCAGGCCACGATGGAACCGGCCTACCAGGCCCACCGGGGCCTCCTGGACCTCCAGGACAAATCATCTACAGTGACTCCCTGGGTGTAAGACACACAGGAGAACACCTGTGAATGCTACATGCAGAAATACTGCAGCACAGGACAGTGGTTGCACTAACACTGTTGGATAAATAAGGCACTGGTGTTAGATTATGTAATCTGGTTTTAGGTACATTTTGGGATTCTGGCAGAGCGTTTGGAGTTAAAAGGAACCTCAAAATAAAGTTGAATTATCTCTTATAGGACAAAGCAAAAACTGAATTGTCATACTGTATATTAATGATAACAAGGTATACAATACCGTACATATACTGTACGTATTAATACAGTAGTGGTATTTAAGCCAAGTATTTAATGTTTATCGTAATGGGTTCACTCTTTGAACTTGTACTCTTGCTCTCATTGGTTAATTAATGTAGATTAATAAGCACAATATTTGTGTGTATATATAAGTCACTTTCTGTGTGTTGATTAATTATGCCTGTTTGCCCACACAGTATGACGGCACTGGAAATGCCGGGCCTCAGGTGAGCATATATGTACTGTACCTTGACTGAGTGTATTGAACGCAACACCCGGTTTACACTATAAAGTCCAGTGTGATTTCTAAAGTGAAATGCTTACTATATACGCACTTTTGTAGTTGTCAGAATCAACAGACACAGCCAGACAATAGTTAAGAAAGAGAATGTCAGAATTTTACATTACAGCATCATTGTGGGCTATAGGCTGATGCCTTTAAAATGTGCCTGTCTTTATCGGAACATATAATTATTGTTATTATATGGTATCCTTGTGTGAACATGCTTTACAGATGGATTTTGAAGCTTCTTTCACTCATGTCCAACATCTGTTTCCCTTCTAATATGTTATTATTAATGTAAACAGCACACATTTCACATACACCCAACAAAAGCTACATTTAAAATGTACAACGTGCACTTAACAAATACCTTGTGGTGCAGGGGTGTCCCTCTTTGTGGTGTTGCCATTTGGAACATGTATACAGTATATCAATTTAATTAAAACAGTAACTACACAAAATTGTTCTCATGCTAGCTGTGCTAAGCAAAACATGAGTATTTTAGATGAATGATGGCTACTAGGAACTGGATACTGAGTACTGAACTTAAAACAACAACTACTGTATAATATTGATGTTTATTGTGTTTCTTATGCAGGGGGGATCTGGTTTACCTGGTCAAGCTGGATTCCCTGTAAGTCTTTTTTATTTTCTTGTATAGGCTAACATAAAGTAAAATGAACTCAACAGCCCAGTAAATGATGCCCATGACCCTCAATAGCTGCACTGCAATTCAGTCATTCCTGCACTTCAATTTTGCTAAACTTAGTTCTTCTGTATTATAATGGCTGTCTATTTTGGGCTAGGGCCCAATTGGACCCAAGGGAGATCAAGGGGATCAGGGCCTGCCAGGATATGGAATAAAGGTAATGGCAGATATTCGTCCTTATACTGTCTAACTCTAATCCATGCCCGCTCCCATAACAATAACATTCTTGAAGATGTACGCACTGCAGATGTTTGAGGCTCGTTGGTGCTGTGTGCTGTTTAGGGGGAGAAAGGTGAACCAGGAATAGTGATGGGACCTGATGGAAACCCTCTCTATCTGGGAGGAATAACAGGGCCTAAGGTGAGACTGTCTACTATTGACTTGTGCTTCTCTCAAACGCACCGCATTGCATGCTGGCTTTAGTCGAGGTGTGCTTCACTGTGATTGCACTACTGTACATCTTTGCAGGAACAATATTTCGATTGGATTTGGTTTCTCCAGTATACTTTGCATTTGTCTATATAGGGAGACAGAGGGCCTGCTGGACCTGTTGGACCTTCAGTAAGTAGCTGAGCTGATTATATACCATATACAGTTGCAAGAAAAAGTATGTGAACCCCTTGGGATTACGTGGAGTTTTGCATGTATTGGTCATAACATGTGCTCTGAACTTCATCTAAGTCACAACAATAGAAAAACACAGTCTGCTGAAAATAATGCTACTCAAACATTAGATGTTGCCATGGTTTAATTGAACATAACATGTAAACATTCACAGTGCAGGGAGGAAAACGTATGAGAACCCCTAGCCTAATAACCTCTCCAAGAGCTAATTGGAGCTAGGAGTGAGCCAACCTTGACTCCAATCAGTGTGATGATATTGGATGTGTTGCTGACAGCTGCCCTGCCCTTTAAAAACACACACCTCTTTTGGGTTTACTGGTTTCAAGAAGCACTCTCTGATGTGAACCATGCCTCGCAGAAAAGAGCTCTCAGAAGACCTACGATCAAGAATTGTTGACTTGCATGAAGCTG
>JAODUH010003032.1:0-11625 GCA_027564835.1 Typhlichthys subterraneus | reverse complement strand
AGCACGTTGAGTTGCACACTGTGTATGAAAGGTGCTATACAAATAAAGTTTATTATTATTATTATTATTATTATTATCACACTTGAAACATAAGCCTCAGACATCTTATTGAGATTTAAAAAAAAAAAAGAAAAAAAAAAGCGTTTTAAAAACACAAAGGTATGCTCTAGTCAGCTATTGCAAGCTAATTGTAAGCTCATGCAAATTGTCAAATTCAACAAATATCTCCTCGCATTTCACTATCTTACTGTTCTGTGCGTGTTGAAAAAAAATAATCGGATACTAGTACACAGCCCTGACTCCATAAATGGTAACATTAACAAAGTGGCAAATGTCAACAAAGCCATAGCACTATGCTTCACAATGCGTTTCAATGTGTGGAGCGGCGCCGCGGAGGGATATCGTTTTGATTTTAGCTCAAATTTAACAAGCATTCAAGAATGACTGACCTTGCCTTTATATTCAATAATTCCTCTGAAGCCTTTTTGACCGCGCCACTCAAAATGCTCAAGGACATTCAATCTAATAATGTGTCATGTGTATTATCAACCCCGGAGCATCTAATGGAACACTTATTACCTAATGGATCCTTTAGAAACAATTCCTAATGTTACTCTGACAGATGAGTAGGCCACAATTATAGAGAAATAAACTCACCATTATGGAGGAATGCACTATTACAACATGATACATTACTGAAACCTTATTGAAAGACATTGAGGCTGTTAATAAAAATAATTTTAAAAAAGTGTTTAAGAAGCTATAGAACATTTTACTTAGAGCTAACTATCAATAGCTTCTGTCATGTTCTCCATTCACATTCGTTCACCAAGTCTCAAATGTAAAAAATGAGATGGTCATATTCTTTAACATAAGCGTGCTCGGTTTACACTTAATTCACACCTCAATGCAAAAGTAGATCTAGTTAAGCCAGAATTACATGATCCTAACATAATGTAATGGAGCACTCTTAGCCTAGCCCTAAACCTGATCTCAAAACCCCAAAACACTTTATATAGAAGATAATGTACAACATTCTTGGTTGGAGGATAGAACCAACCTACTAGGTCAAATTGCCATTGCACATAGGGGCCAGTTGTTGGACACTAGCCACTATATGGCTAGTGCTGCCGTCATTGCACCGTGGAATGTGTGAAACATCCCAGCTGCCTCTGACAAAAGAGGACTTGTGTCGTTATAGTGGGAACCAAGTGATCTTAGGGAAAGGTTCCTCCTTACTGAAACGTCAGTTATATTTGTTTACAAGTGGAGCTACATTTGGTGCACAGTCCTACTGTACTCCCTCATGTCAAAATGATGACTACATTTTGAGTGATTATACAACAATGTAGCTAGCCAGGCCATTGCAAAACTCACAGCCAGGTCTATATATTATATAGTATTTTGATAATATCGTATCGTGGGGCCTCTGGTGATTCCCACCCCTAGCGGTTACGCAACCATCAATTTACACACACAAACGAACATGGAAACAAAATGACATCCGCCTGCCTACTCTATTGCAAATGACAAGCAGTGTGTACACGCTTATGCAATGTTAGCTTTAGCGTGTGATCATGATTGTGTGTGACAGAGATCCTCTAGAATGCGCAGCATGGTCCAAGTTTCATGCGGGGAGTGGGTTAGAGGAATTCTCAGCACGACACCACCACACTAAAAAAAAAACTAAAAAAAAAAAACGGAGAAATGGAACTTGGTCTGGCCCCTGGTGTGTCAATGCAAGCCTTATGCATTTGCTTGGACAAACACATGCAACACTCCTATATTGTTGTTAGCTCTTGCGACACATTGATAATTTCTTGGCGCCAGTGTTGTGACGGTCGTGTGGTGGGTTTTCGACCAATCAGAACTATTGTATCACCAAACTTTTATTCATATGCTTTCATATTCTCACATTTTCTTATTTTACCCTCAGGTGGAGGGACAAGAGAGAGCGTAACATGACAACACACACACATTTTTTCTATACTTTCTGCCACTTAATGTCACACTAAGCACACCAGCTTCTCAGCCAAACAAGAACACGCCGTTTGCCGCCAACACATACGCTATGCTAACAGTTCCAGCACTGCTATGTAGAATTATTCCACTAGGCCTATATCTGTACATAGAAAATAGTAATCGTTTGCTGCTATATTCATGTTTAAAATAGACACATTCAAAATTTACATTTTGAAATACCAACGAGAAGAATACTGTAGCTTCATTGCTAAGAGTTACACAATGCAAGCAGACGAACGAACACTTTAAAACTAAATAAAACAACAAATAAATAAAACTGACCCAAACTGATTTGCGGTGTATGTAGCCTTATTAGAGAGTAACAAGAGAAAACACACTTTGAACTGATGTATGGGTCTTAAAATGAACATGAACTACACCCTGGCCTTTGAGGTTGACAGTTAAATGAATGCCTTTTTCTCCACAATGAGCATCACAGCTGCAATTGTGTCCACCTTTACCGAACAATATATCAACTTGTCATATTCAAGATAAGGAATAGCCTAAAACCTAATATATTGACTGAATAAAATTACTTGATTTTGTGTGGCAAAATCACACCCATAAATGGCACCCACCCTGCCATTGAAAATGGTCCCAGATTATGAACTGCAAGATTCAGTATGCCACTAATGTGATTTAGAGGATTTAAGATAGACACTACTTTCACACCTTAAACCCCTAAACAGAGCAGATAGTTGACCACAAGGTAATTGGTAAATGGACTGCATTTATATAGCGCTATTATCCAAAGTTCTTTACAATATTTTGCCTCACATTCACCCATGGTGATTGCTGCATGCACGGTGCAACCAACAGCAGTTGGTGTTAGCAGTTAGGGGTTAGGGATCTTGCTCAAGGATGCTTACAGGTAGGTCAACACCGGGGTTCAAACCCACGACCTTCCGGCTGGGAGCACAACACCCAGACCAAGGTCAAAGCAGTTGTGTGGGCAACATGTTCCTCTAGCTCTTATCTCAATCACCTACTGTAAACTGTGATTGATGATACTGTGATTTTGTGCACTGTCCTGATCACAGATTTGGCAGGGTGACAACATAATCCTCTCTATTTTTGCTATAGGCATTGATTGGACTCAGCCATCTTTGCTATTTGCATCACTCTGTGTGCCTTTGTATCATGTGAACGAACCTAGTACTTTATAGCTAATATCTCTCAAAATACTCCTAAGTATTTTACTGTAGCCTACTCGAGCTGGTATGGTTTTCCAAAAACACTGGTCCGATTGGAACGGCATTCCAAAATAAGTCAGACTGTGCCAACTAGGTTATAACTTGTCTCTTGCTCCATATCCAAATACTGACCAGCTTGAACTATGTTTACATATACACAAACACACCTTAGCTACATAGCGCACCAGCAAAGCAAGTAATACAATTATAAACGTTATCTCCTGTAGACTACACTGCATTTTATTTTTTATAGGTACCATTCTGAACACTGAAACCAAACCGACAATGAAGCACATGAGCAGAAAAATGCTGTGCTTTATGAATCAGAGTCAATATTCACTTAATATAAATGTTCAAATAAATGTATTGTTATGAAGTTATTTGCATAACACGAGGATGACAAACTATATGGGATAAGACCTGTATGAATACAATGAGCCATTAAGACACTTTGGCTACAGCCTAAAATGTAACCTTAAAAGCAGGATAAATAGGCTTACATCATCAAAACAAACCTTTGCTGCAAAATAAACCTTGCTGCATTTAACCTAACACAACATTAAACAAGTTACATAATATATAACCTGCCCTGCACATTATTTGACAAGCTTCGGTATTCAATTCCCAGAATACTAGGCTAAAATAAAAGTTGCGTCATGATGTTCTAAGTTGTGTCGGTTTCCAAACGGTCTATCTATGGTTTTCGCTCTAAGCTCTTAGTGGCGTCCATAAAGATAGATCACCTCGTTATTTCCCCTCGTACTTGAAACATGTAGGCTAACAACACTAAACTTTGTTAATACGACTGCGCGCATACAAAGCAACTTACCGATGTCAGAGTTGCAGTAGGCGTCTTGCGGGTGCGAAGGAGCGCATGAGCAGCCTTCTGTCAGTCGGTCCATATGAAAGCTGCTGAGAAGAAACAGCACGCTGAACAGGTGCGGGTGACGGCCCAACGACTTCATTTCTGGAAGTTTTAGTCACCACGAATTAGCTTTAGAACACTTGACGGTCAATGTAGGGATTACACGGCTGATACGGTCGTAACTCGTAATGTCCACACGGGCTGTCTGTAGGCCTACAGTCTCACTGCTGGACGTGCAAGTTCTGATATACAGCGCAACGTGCGGCTGTACATATACTGTAGCAGGGGAAGTTGCCGCCCCCTCAGCCTGTGAACATTTCGATCGCGTAGACCAATCACAGCTCATAAGTATGCCATATACAATACGTGTCACAGGATAACATATAGTGGAACTAAACATGTTTTCTTATGTCTTTCTTGAACCAGGGGTGGAGAAATTAACAGACATAGCTAATTAAAAATGACTAAATCACTCAAAACAGAAAGCATATATACAGAAATACAACAGCATACATACAGCCTACAGCATGGTTGTTGCTGCATTCAAAAATAAATGTTATGATAACAATGTACATTTGTTATCAGAAAATGTATTTACATGTACATTAAAAGCATATAAAGAGTATATTGTGTTTTTCTACTAATAAAAAAAGGATAACAAAATGAATCATTTCACTTGAATGTTACATATTTCAGAGGACAGTTCTATAACATACTATAGTATAGAAGGGAATATGGTATTATATATATTTTAATAGGCCTATAGAATGTACTTTCAACAAAGGCAGTTGTGGAAATTGTAGGAGAATAAAAGTTCCAATTATATTTTGCAAATGTATTGCCGTAGAAGTTAAATTATCAATGAGAACAGTCTTCAAATGCTTAAACCATACTACTTAAGTTTGGTAATTCAGTTACTTTACACTGGTTCATTGTCAACGCTGAGTCACACCAGCCTCTGGAGATATCTTTGGAACATCTTTAGCTTGATGCCATTTAAGGTAGTTTACAGTAATGCTGCTGCTATCCAGATGTGCCCAGTCACATGAAATAATTTAATCTATTTTTCTTGTTACTTTTTCTTGTTTTTTTAAGCACAATAGGCTTCTGGTTGATGGTAAATTCAGGGATACAGGTTCATGATGCATTGATGCATTTTGCAGTATTATCAAAACTTATTTAATCAAACATACTTTCCATAGATGCTAATTTCTCCATTGCTACTGCATTTCTCCTACCATACATACCATAATTAGTTTAGCAGTCAGATTAGCCAATGATCTTGTGTTTATGACCCAACTGGCGATATCGCTACACAGGCTAATCTCCAGAGAGAGCATGTTAGAGGTAGGCACAACTTGGCAAATTGTAGGCTGTGATTAGGTGTTGGTGGTACTGTACCTGAAGTTAGAGGAACATGTTTGTGATCAAGGAGTGTGGCCAAATTATAACTAATAAATGGGAAGGAAATACATATTATATAGTAGCACCAAAATGTCAAATGTTTTCTTTTAAAATGACACTAAAACAATATAATTTCAGTCATTGGTTTGACATGTTATGTTTGTACAGCTGGCTTGCGTTTTAATTAACATTAGGTAATGACAATGAAATAATAATATACAGTACAGTGTTTGGGGACAAGAACTCTGTCACCACTTGATTCGCAAATGACATACGCTGTTTGTTCAGTGCTACATACAGATGCATTAAGGTATGTCCGGTATCTGTCCAGCTGTTAGAGTTAACGTCACAGGAGTAACTGTTGTTGTTTTATCAGGAGGTTGGTTGGCAGTATGACACCATTAATAGAGATCCAAAGAAAGCATGATGAAAGCTTGGTTGAGGTTAACCAATATTAGTTCAGCCTCTAGCCTGATATCCTGAAATAACACATTTGTGAGTAACATTCCTAAATTGAATGTTTTGTGTTGTCAGTTTATACCTGCATATCTCATTATATAGAATTGTTTGTGTAGGTGATACGCATAACTTGACAACAAAAAAACTAAACACATATTCATTAATGTTTAGTAGACAGACAGTATAATTTTGAATGCCACAAGAATGACACATACACTCTAATTCCTGTTAGAAAACAATATAAAATGAAACGTTAAGATCTATGCCATAAAAAAAATAGAAAAGCGTGACAGAAAAGCATGACAGCGTTGTCTTCAAAAGCTGTAAATACTGCATATTTGCCATTAATGAGGAGCATGCAATGGAATTGTGTGAACAAGTTAAGCACTGCAACAACAAATAACTGCAGTGTAGACTACTACAGTTTTAAAAGGAAATATCTTTCATCAGACTGTAACCTTTAGAGACACAGGGAGAGGCGAAAGATAGCAAGGAAGCATGGATTCATGATTCAACATGAGTCATTCAGCATCTGTTAGCTCTGCTGTTACAGCATACCACACCTACTAAATGGGACAGACTGTCAGTCTAATATCAATGTTTGCTGGTAGACCTTTTTTTTCTATTTATGGATGTTCTTTATATGATATTAAAATGTAATTCAAATATGTTTAATTTATTGCCACTGTAGTTGGCATTTTTTGGTGTCTTTAAAACACTCCCACCCAGTACAGGAGTGAAGGAATGCGTTAGTGTGTTAAGTAAGTGGTGACACTCCTCTCTACCCATTCTCCTTGAGTGCTCCATGGCCTGCACCCTTCTCTACCACCGCACAACTACAGTATGTATTGGACAGCCTTATGCGCCACTATAAAACAATCAATGAGGGTACCTAGCGATTCATCATTTTCATTTCATATTGGCTCATCTGTGAACTAAAAAATCATCTATTTCTTTTATGCTCTGAACTTGCATGGCAAACACACCTGTGAGGAAACCATTGAGGGTAGTGAAACACTATTTAATGTAGAGTTCCACTTCAGGAATGACCAATCATATCGCCTACCATATGTGCCGATATTGATGGCATTGATGGATGTCAGCACCATGCCTTAGCCTTTTTTCTCTACACATACTGTAAGTAGCAACAAACTGGAGTGAAAGTTCTCAGAGGCACATGGGTCAATGACAGACATTCCAGTAGGCATTTCCAAAGTGCATTTTTCCAAATGCTGAATAACTTATGTAGGGTCAAGACATCACAAAGACAAACACAAACATGGCCTTGACCTTCACAGCACAACGCCCCTGCGTATACTGTAAATTATTTTTAACAGTCAGTGACTTAGTCCACTTTCGGGCTATACGTAATCAGTTATGAAATCTGCTGCACATATTTGGTGTGTAAGTGATCAGGAAACCTCACAAAATGACTGTTATATTATGGCATGAGACAAGGAGACACCAGGGCTAGCAGTAATCGTAGCTACATGACAGAATGGAAATAACTAGTGAATACCACAAAGCTGAGGGAATGCCTAACAGTGGTCCTTTGCTGAGCACAGACAAAAATTACTCTTTGGTTTGTTCATATAAGGGTTTAATTTCAGCCAACAACTGCATAGACTATAATATGTCATCATATTAAGGTAAAGAACTGTCAAAATATTATTTTTCTTTACTGATTTCATATCAAGAGATTTCATATAATTTTGAGAAGAGCAACACTTTCACATTTATGTATACAGAACAATTATTGAAAATCTAGCAAATGGCAGATTCAGCTTTTATCTTGGATCTCCTTTGTTGCTATTAAACTATTAAACAAGACAGTTGTATTGTTTGGTCTGTATAATCCATTATTATGATTAACTTTTCTGGCTAAAAGTAATTTCACTGCAGCCTTAGTTAGAATGATGAAATGTTTTGAGCAAACCAACAGTTCATCTCTGTGACGTATCTGTTTTATGGACAACAATGGTGTTAACTACAGTATGGCTCCAAAGTACAGTAAGTGCTATTTTTATCTTGTTGCCTTAACTTTCCATATACTGTAAGTGCTATGTAACTTTTCCCAGAAATCTGAGCTTTGGAGGGAAAGTGTGGGTGTTGGGGTTAGCAGACATAGCTTGTGGGGAATGACAGCTCTGAGTCACATTCAGGTCAAAGGGTGGAGGGTACAGGGCTACAATCTTCACTGGATGCTGATGTCACATGTGAGGGTGGAGCTTACATTCAGCATCTGATGTAAAGTTCACATAGTTTTGCCAAACACTTTAAAACTGAACTGTGTCTCTATGTGAAGGAGTGTCATTCACTGTGCATGACCAACCTGCTGTTATATTTACCAGGTCCGAGGGTGTGGGCTCAGATTGACCACGGCTTACCGGATAACCCACCAGAGGAAACAACTCTTAGCCAGACAGGAGACGCTACACAAATGTTTATTCGCAGAATAGAATTCTAGTCTGATTACACAGTTGGGACATTTATAATGGTGTTTAGATACCTTAGTTTCTAAGAATAACAATGTATTTGGTGAGCTTTGAGAAGGGAACATTTTCTTACAAAATTGTTTTTCAAACACCAAATATTTTTTAAGTGTCTTACAGCAAATTACATCCTTTAGTCATTTTAAGATTTATCAAATGTACATCTCTTTTTCATCCTTTCCTTTCTTTGTTTCACATTAATGCAGCAATTCACTAACACATTCTTTAGTCTAGACAGTGCCAGTCTGTAAACAAACAAAACCGTTTTGTAACATTTGAGCTCCAACAAGGTACTGTATCAGATTCAGTCTTAACTGGAATCATTTAAACATTTTTAAAAACTTGGGTACAGTATACTCTTTGATTCGTGTTGAATTGAACTGGATCTGTATTCACTTCCATAGTTGCATCTGTGTATCTTACATCTGTGCCAATGGAAATATCCTGTACCTTCAATTTGACAGCAATCGGGAAAGCAAATAAAAATACATACAAGAAAACCAACCTTCAAACCGCTTCAACAAGCTTGACAGATACATCAGACATGTTTGCTTACAGAATTGAATGTAATTTTTGGTTCATTAAATTGAACAGGCACCCAACAGAATTAACCAAACAACAATGAGGAACCAGATAAAGAAGCCATGGGGTTTTACTAAAGTTTCGTATCACTTTAAAACCTCTTATATGGCAGTCTACCGATTACCTTCCTGGTTTTAAGTGGGCTGATATTCAGTCAACAAGGTGTTGCCAGTCCTAGTAAGTGCAGAGTGAGACATCAAAAGTACAGAGCCAGTCTGCTTCATCTGCTCAGAGCAATGCTCACTTTCCTGTGCCTGAATATAAAGAGCCATGGTGTGCCACATCCAGATGTTCCAAAACAGTTCCCCACTTGATGTTCCTTTCCTCTCCACACCCCTCCCTCTGTACTGGGACTTAATTCAAACCAGTGGTGGTGCTGACATTTGGCTTGTGCTGTGGTACACTATGCACCCTGCATATTGCAGCTTCTCTTCCTCTCTCTGTAATACAGTTGTCGAAGGCCTCCTCTCAGACGTCCCTTCAGCATATCAGAAACCATGAGGAAATTTGGACAAAACTCCAAGTTATTTTAACCTAACTTTGAGTGTGAATGACACACAATGACACAAATTACTATTTTGTGTCATATCACTGTCATTGGAAGAATGTTGAAACTGCCGTTAAGCCAACTGTAACACTGTCTCATTTAAGGCTGTTTCTAACCACTGAATGCCAGACATTCTTAGACTTTGGACCTGGTTATGGTTTTGGTATTAACAACGTCCTAGAGACCTAGACAAAATTTGTCTTTTTAAAGCCTTGGTGTAGATTGTAAAGGCTTAGAGCTCAAATGAGAGAGCATTCATTGTTTGAACAGGGCTTCAGCAAAGATCATTTGCAGTTATGTTGCGCATTAAACATGTCCCGTATATTTCACACTAGTGTACCTAACTAGTGCCCTACTGTAAACATTTATCCTGTGTGAACAGAGGAGTGCAATCCTCTGCATTGACATTTACCTCTGACCTTCCTTTATAATGGGTAGGTGGAAAGGGCCTTTTCTTTAGCTAGGGGATCTAATAATCAGAGGTCCACGGGCCATGGTTTCCAGAATATGTGACTACCTACAATCACCTTATCTCAGCTTACTCTTTTCCAATACATAATTGTCTGGAAGCTACTTGAAAATGGGAATGCAACATCTATTTTCCTTTTAGTCCAAGAGGAATGTGTCATGGGCGTTGATCGTTTTTGCAGAACTGGTTTGACCCTTTCAGTGGGCCAAATATATTGTGAAATATATTTTACAAAATATTCCATAATTTCAGGGTTGCAATAATGGGAATCTTTTTGACTATATCTATGGAGTTTTGTGATCTTCTTTTCCAGTAGCCTATTGATTTCAGGCAAACCTTTTGCTGGTTTCAACCAAACAGGAAAAGTTTGGATTGGAACAACCATTTGTATTTCTTGCTATACCACACTTGAGTGTACTTTTCCTTTAACAAAGGCAGGATAAATTATTAATTATGAATTACTTTACTTTGAAATAAATGTTTAAATAACCGTTAAATGGGCAGGTGACTTTGCTGCCGAAAATGTCCATCCTACTGTACTGTAAATATTCCATCCTTTAGAATTAGCCTTGTGTTCCTGACAGCTGTTAACCCTCATGGAAATACACTAGAATGGACATTAATAATGGAAGCCAGATGAGCCTAAATTCCAGGATGGTAATTGCTATGCTCCATTAGCAGGCGGTTACTGGATACGGTATGATGAAGTGAACATTGATGTCTTAGTCTTAGCTTATTGATGGCATAGGGCACACCATGACAGCTTGTAACTGGTGTATTATGGGTGTTTCCAAGAAGAGTATCTTATATTCTGTCACTTGGACATGATTTCATAGTGCTACTGTAAAGTGTAATGATAAAATGTAATCATACTGCATGTTATCTGAATAAGTAATCTGAATTTATGTTAATTAAAATGTATTTTTAAAGGTCCAAAAAGTATTATTTCAGAGTTGGGCTGTAATCTGGTGGTATAGGGTGGTTGATTCCCACCCGAAAGGTCCTGGGTTCAATCCCAACAATCCTGGCCTATCTGTAATTATTCTTGAGCAACATGCTTAACCACATCTGCTCCTTAACACTTTTGCTGTATTGTCGCGGTGAAGAAAATGGCCTTGCGGTGATTAAGGGTGCCACAATACCACGGTCTGCGGTATTATCGCCATTTTTTTGTTTTTATTTTGAATGGTCAAGTTCGTTGTGCAGAGCTTCTGAAATAGTGTGATTCTGGGTCATTTATAGACAATGTGATCTCAGTCCATGGTGAGACAATTGTGCAACATCATAGGCTTTATACCTGTTTAGTAGGCCTACTGGTAATCACGTTTAACTTTGTTGTTGGGTGTGTGTGTTGTGCCAAAATATCAGATTTGGAAATATGACCAAATTATTATTAATTATATTAAATAAAGCATATTAAATAGTGCAAGATCAAAATCCTATGACGTGCCAAGCGTAGCCTAAGGTACACCGCCTTGATTTAGGTAGCATGTAGACAGAAAGTAGTGATGGCAGAGTTTCGGTTTAACAACCCGAAAGATTAGAGGACAACATATTCCATTTTCTTTCCCACACGAAATGCAGATATGTCC
>JAODUH010003031.1:0-11626 GCA_027564835.1 Typhlichthys subterraneus | reverse complement strand
CTCCTAACTTTTCAGATTTAGGAGCTAGTTTTAGCGCTAAAACGCTTTGTGAAATACTCTCAGACAAAAAATGTAGGTGTCCTAAATTTAGGAATGACAAGCTCATTATTTTTAGGAGTTTCTCCTAAATAGGCAAGTTGGGAGCTACTTTTAGCCTTAAGATACTTTGTGAATACCGGCCCTGATGCCACATGTGTAACAGCGGCCAGCCGCTAGCTCTAAGCAGTAAATTAGATAAACCTCAATTTCCGGAACCACAGGAACTCTCTGGTGACGTATGCTAGCATCCCTTGCTAAGGGGTTCGCTCAGTAATACGTGGAAGCGGGGTACGAGTCCTGGGTCCTCCTGGGTGGGGGGGACCTCCCATCACATTGGTGCAATGACCCGGATCAGAGTGAGGTTTAAGGGGGTGAGTGTAACTGTGCCCAGCTGGTAGCTTTGTGCGGTAAGTTACGTATACCTCACTCTCAGACACCTCAAGAACTCTAGTGACAGATGCTAGAGCCCTTGGGCTTTAGCCTCCATTGTTTGAGTCCCGGGTGGGACGGACCTCTGTCACACATGCACACCCATTTTATTCTGTCAAATCTGCCCAGAATTGGGCCAAAAATCCTCTAGTGTGGGGCCAGCATAGTTACATTTAGAACTCTGAAAAATTGATTCTGTACTTGATTTTGTGCACACTGTTGTTTGAGTAGACTATATGTATATGTTATTGCTTGTTGTGATTGTATTCTAGTTCTCTGAGATGGTTGTCAATAAAATTGTCACATAAAGTAGTTCCAAGCAAATTATATATTATACAAATTATAATAACATAGACTGACTCTTTAAAACTAACAAATCATAATTGTGAATTTGAACAACAGTTTAGATGATGCTCTGGATAATAACAGCTTGCTTATGGTGTTACTCATTAACCCATGTTTGGATATTATAGTTAACTGTGTGTGGTCTCCAGGCTAATAGTTTACATACCCTGGGCAACATCGACAGATGCACACTGATCAAACTGTGCATTTCTCCACCTGATGGACTTTCACTAGATGTTTCGACAGGTTGCTTGTGTTTCTTCCATTAAACACAAAACAACGTATTGCACATGTGGCAACGAAAATTGTCAGCATTGACTTTAGTGAAGTCACTTTTTAAAATGGAGCCATTGTCAATATGGGCAGGGGTATTTTTACTGCATGACGGAGACAGAGAAAGCTGCCCCTGCCCCTTTTACACCTGCTAGATTGGGAATAACGTAAATGCTATTTTCTCATTATATTATGCCTTTTGGATAATCTTGTGACTAGGAAGTCATTCCTATTATTTTGTATAGGTCAAATCTATACAGAGCGTACTGTGTAATACGCTGTTACTTGTTTTATGCATTTATTGGTGTTCAGCCATTCGTTGAGATTTCAGTGAGTTGTTTTTCTGTGATGTGTGCCCGTCCCATTATTTAACAGCCACATGGGTTCATTGCTATCATGAATGAGAGCAGTAAAAAACAGCATAGTCTCCTTAATATAATGGTGTAAGACCATCAGCTGTACAGGGCATGGCCTAACTTTATTGCACTGGTGTAAAGATACAGTAAATCTTGCTTCTTTCAGCGTTATTCTTCCTGCCTTTTTAGGTAAAGTTAGTCATTCTCGAAAATGCTGGCTAACTTGAAATTCAAACCAACAACACCTCTCCTTTCAGTACCATAGGGTGCTCTTTCAGAAGCTCCGCCCCACTCACTAAACACGCATTGCGATGGCTAGGTTATTGAAGCGGTGTTCACCACTTATTTATGAAGGGTTGTGTATAAACACCAGATTATTGTTTTTAGCACACACTGAATGGTAAACTAGTGCACTGAGGAGATATTTGGTGAGTTTGACAAAAAGTGTATTATCTTAGAATCACCCAGGGCTCTAAACCTGACCCAAAAGTTGGGTCAGTAATTCCTCCCCCCCGTTTTTCTTTTTCGGCCACTAGAGCGGGGCGACAGCAGGTCTGGTTCAAATCCCACTAACTGGTGACACAGTGTCAAGGTGTCTCTATTGCAAGAAACCTAAATTTAACTGCTCCCTGTGGTTGGATGGCGTCTTGCATGGCTGGCATCAGTGTGTGGATGTGTGTGTGTGAATGGGTGAATGTGAGACAATCCTGTAAATAGTTTTGTGGCCTGACTGTTGGACTGCATTTATATAGCAATTGTCTATTTACCATTTTACCATTTCTTAAATCTGCATTTTCTCAAAATTATTTAGTATATCCTTGCCCTAAGTCAATTTAATGCAATCTGTATTGTATTAACACTTAATAATCATTACATCACTTAGTTTTTTAAGGCCAAAGTTCCTATATTGCTTCAGGCAGTATGTGTTCACTGGCTAGCAGGCGCATCACGCCAAAGTTTGATAACATTTAGTGTATACCATACTCATTAGGAGAGTTCATATACTCATTAGGATAGCGTACGTTCATTAGGAGAGTTCAATTATATTCTCTCTCAGAAGAAAGTTTTTTATGACCTAAAGCCTGGTCTTTATAATCACAACCTTTCTTTTCTCTCTCACCTTTTTTTGAAAGTCAGTGTGTCATGTTCTTTTTTTTTTTACACTCAATTTATTTATAAAAAGGAGATAAAATACCTTCCTCTCAAGAGAGGAAAGATGCTTGTTACCAGATTTAGCTATAAAGGAGTAATTTCATGCCCCTTTTCACGTGTTGACACAGTTCACTGACTTCCCAATGCAATGTAGTTGACAATAGCACCAGATTATGCACATTTTCATAAGATTACACTCTGTTTTCAGTGACTGTTTCTTTAAATAAAACAAGCCACTGCTCACCCCACCCCCTCTTCCACGCTCTGCGCTGACGTGAAGCTACGGCTGCTTTTCTGTTTACTGATAGTACTCTCAGCAGCCAAATTCGGTTTGAACATATAGTTATATGGGTTTGAACCACATTGTTTTCAAGGTGTTGATTTTGCGCCTCGCCATTCAGATTACAGTAAAAGATATGTGAGGCAGAATGGGGTTCATTGTTGTTCATGTCAACATTGGCACAGCAGCAGCTTAATCACACAGCCCTGGAATGTAGGGACAGGGTGTTACCTTTTGATAACCAACCATGGTATCTATATACTAAGCACATTATTACATAAATTATACCATAGCACAACATTGCAACCATACTTGCCCGCACAGCCATTAATTAATACGTGCTTATAGGTAGAAGCACGTTTTAATTAATGAATGATGGTTTGCATAACAAGAAATCGCACCCGTTCTTCTACCTAACAGCTAGCCACCTTTCTGTTTTACAATACCCTTGTAGACATATACCATCATTGTTATTTTCACAGACATTAATTTAAATGTTTTGCATGATATGACTGTGATCCAGATAAAAGTGCATTTAACTGCTCCCAAAAACGGAAATCCTTTTCTGGCAGGGGATACAATTTCGCTATGACAACCGCAAGTGCGTCTTTATCAACGAGCAAGGTTTAGGTTAAGTAAATCAACACATTATTTAAGCAGCCTATTTCTAATCAGTTTACTGTTACTGAACAGCCTATATTAATGTAATGTGGTTATTGATGTGCACAGTGCATCATGCTCTAGATTGTATATTGCCTGTCCTAAACTATAATCCTGTCTCAAATTGCTACAGTAGCCTACCAGTTACTGTATCAAAAACTTTGTTTACAGATTTGGTAATCTGCAAATGTTGAACATTAACCTTTTACTTACGGTTTGCATACTGGTGATCAACATAATTTCCTTTGCATGTATATTTTGCTGGTAGGTGGCTGGATGGTCACATCCTTGTAGGGGCGTTACCAAACAAACTGCAGATTCTACGTAGCAATTGCACTCTTTTCTTATTTGCCTGTTTCTCTGCCTCTTTTTTCTATGGCCATTACACACCAGGACAATAACATTCTACTGTGAAAGGCCCAGTAGTTCTCCGTGTCACATCGACATGACTAATTCCAAAAACAACTAGAAATACTTGGTTTTCATAGAATGAGTCCTTTTAAAGCTAATTTACATCTGCAGTTCCTGAGCAAGTTTACATAAGTGTTTTTTTTTTTTTTTTGCAGCGGTGCCTAACATTAGCATTGCTTATGTAGCGCCTTCCGGGCTCATAAAAGCCACGAGGCTGAGTAATGGGTATAGTCAGAATCTCTGATGCGCTGTCAATAATTCAGTTCCACATCGGTTATGCGTTGTATATATGTTTTATATATGTATTATCTGTTTCAAAATAACAAAATGTAATCCAGATGTGTGGTGGGTAGCAGTCAACGGATAATATGACAACCCAAATCTCTCCCCCTCTCATGCCAGTGAACAGGTGAATAATTAAACAATTATTATTTCCGGTCCACCTACGTCACACCAACATAATGCAAAAATATTTAAGAAAACATACATGGCTCCTACATCTATAACCGTTTTCCACAAGTTAAAAATAATATTACAGTATCGCAATATATTAAATCATCGCTCTGGCTCCTGTATCATGATGCGTATCATATCGCCAGATTCTTGCAAATACACAGCCCAAGTGCTCCCACATGTCAGTTTACAGCAGGGTGGACACATTTGACACGACACTGACAAAATTTTCCCCATGTTCTCCAGTTACACGAATTTCCATTTTTATACGAATACAAATAGTTTTTCTGACGAAACAAATAAAAACACAAATAGTGGGCTATCTCCACATATCCAGTTGATGTCAGCTCTGTAAACTGGGGGATAGTCAAGCCTTTGCAACCAAGCACGCACACACACACAGATGGACTTGATGAGACTATGCTGTACTAAACAGCATTAACATTTTTTTTTTTAATCAGCTTTCCGTGTTTATTTAGCTTCATGTTTAGATTCGGCAACATTCCATCCAGTGTCAGAATAATCTCAGGTAACACAAATGCGTTCTTGGCTACGGAAAATGTTGTTCTAGCATACTTTGTCAGTTGAAATTCTCCAATCTGATTTCAGTAAATCATGCTGTCTTGACCTTATCTTTAGCCATGGGGTCTGTCTCTGAGTCTGTGTTAAAATATCTCAACTGTGCTGACAAGAGAAGTGAGATACACAATGAATGTGGCTTTAAAGCGTAGTCATACATTCATATGTTCAGGAACGTTTCATGTTGATTTGGGTCATTGTAATGGTTATTTGACAAATAAAGGATTGGAATGTAATTTAATCAAAATAATGCTTCACGGTCTTTCGAGGGAGGGTTACTATGCTGAACATGTTTAGATAATGTAGATAATGTGTTCTGTTACTCACATCAACTTGCAGGTTAAAAACCACTGTTGATTAATGTGTTGGAAAATGACAGAAAAAGTAAATTTTCCAAAAATGATGTCTTTAAATCCACTACAATAACTTTTATATCTGTTTTTGTAAGTTTTGTAATAACCACTTTAAAAACTAACAACTTGATCCGACGTCACACGGGATGTTGCTGCCAAGCTAGCTCAAGCATAACAACAAGAAATATGGATCACAACACTTGTTTTGACACTGAGGAAAATGACCTCGGCAAAGTATATAGAGTTTCTGACTGACCACCTTCTTCCATGGTACAAAAAGAAGAACTGTGACACTTTGTTTGACTTGTACAGTTTATATTTCAATCTTTGTCTGCTGCTAGCCCACTCAGACGCCTGGTTACGGTGCTCCTACTTACTGGGCACTATCTCTCCTCTAGGCTTGTCAATCAAAGAGTGAGGCAGGTTGCATGAAATTATGAAGTCCTGTTGCTTCATCAGCATCCCCTACGTTCAGATACTGAGCACGCAGTTTTTTCAGTCTTTGCCAACACTGCTCACGTGGTTCATTGATACCCACAAGTAGATAGTTATTGTGTGTTGTATCCAGTTGCTCCTGAATACTCTTGTCTGCCCTAATTTCCAATAAACATTGCACTTCTGCCGTAAACCAAAGTTTTCCCTTAGCCGCCATGCCGTTTGTAATGAAACAACTGTCACGTCGAGGACTTCAGTTCTGTGCTTGGGCAGGTTTGCTATCACACTGATGCGTACCGCCACTGCATGGTTAAATGTGCCGTGCCCGGGCACGGTACCGATCAATCACACTAGTCAATCGAACTGCACTTTGGGGTCAAACGAGCTCGGGCACGGTATAACTGGGCCAAGTGTGAGTACGCCCTTAATTGCGACTCGAGTCCATGTCGCAAACTTGAGTCCCCATCTCTGACACGCGCACACATACGCACACAGTTGAGCATGCAGAGGGGGAATGTCAATGGGATATAATAAATTGCAGCTTTTGCGGTTAGATAATCTTGTTTTATAATATCGCGAAACTATTGCAAGTGCAATTGTTCAGCCCTACTTTGAAGCTTCCAAAAGCTACCTTTCTCCTCTCTCAAAGGTAATTAATCCTTTGCCCTGGAATCATATTTGTTTTTCCCTCTCCACTTTTTGATATTGAGTGCTTCTCTTTTATCCCACTGAGCTGAACGCCACATTGCTCTGGCACTCTCATCAGAGACCCCAGTTTTTTCATCACTATGGTTGGAAAACTGAGGTGGTAAATGTAGTAGTCGTCAAATACAATCAAATAGGTATAATAATCATTGGTATATACTCACAAACAAGCATTATTAGACTATAGCAATGTATATACTTTAATGCATTATGAGCTGTTGCTTTATTTGTATGATGTATTTTACCAGATTATATACCGTACAGTTCAAGTATCTCAGACCATGTTGCAAACTGCATTATAACTGTCAACGTCAACCTCCAGCGCCTGCAGGTTGGTCTTGAGCCTCATTTCAATGGCATCTCTGTCAGAGAGGGCAACTCTCAAATATTTGTTTTGCTCCTCCTGAAGATTATTGTCTGGTGTGGAGACTGATGTTGATTTTGCTTGCATTTCTACTAGCAACTTTGGTGTATTATTTCCTGTCGCCTGCTATGTGCGTTGCTTTGAAACATGGATCAACAAGGGCGGCCGTGCGTAGCAGGTCAACCGTTAGCAGGGCAGTGCATTTCTAATTTATATGCTGGAGGCTGGCCTTCTAACATGCCCTTCTGTCAGGTCTGCGTCATCTTGAGCAGGCATCACAGCAGTGTTATTGATAAGATGACACTCTGCTGGCAGTACATCTATCAGCTCAGTCAGCGGGCTCAGGGTCTTGTTCACTGATTCCAAAACATCCACCTAACCAGAATGTACAAACCGGCACTAACCAGATTACTTGCAAACGAATTATGCGCAGTCGGCTGTGCTTCAGGCACAGGTGCGTTCAGAATTAGCGAGCAGTGGCGAGTGTTCTTGGGGAACATGTAGGATTTGAACTTGAGTTTTGAACGATTTGAACGAATAATGAACATGTATTCGTCGAGAACTACCTCCTTAAACCGTTTGCTTTTGTTAGCAAACGTTCGCGGCGAACACAATGCAAACGCAAAACTGTTTAAATATGTTTGCAAACGTTTGCTATGTTAGCCAATTCTGAACACACCTCTGTTCTCTGACACTCCACTCAATAACCTGGAAACACTTGCTAAGATACTGTGTGCGTACTCCACATACAGGTGGGGGCTCCACTGGCTCTTTATGTTGGATAAGTTAAATCAACCAGAATGTCTGGTGCTGACTAGTGAGGGTAGCAGCGTTTAATCAACTAGTCGACTAATCACACATCCCTATAGGACACATTAGCTGCCTGGTCCCCAGATTTATTTGCTGCATGTGAACTAAAGGCGTGCCTTCGCTGCTCAAAGTAGCAGGAGCTGGGAGCCTGGGAAGAAGGAAAGGGAATTGGAAAAATGGATGGTGGAATGCTGCATGCATAAACTTGCATGTCTTTTCCTAGCTGCTGCTATTGCTGCTCTACGGTATACTATTGGGCAGCTTAGTGTAGGATGACACACATAATCTGTTTACATGCACACAGTTTTCAGTTGTTGTTTTGTATTCTGGTCATACAGTAGCTGTTTATATTGCAGCCAAAAATCTGTGCATGTGAGTAAATGTTTGACTATTTTACATGTAAAATAGTTTACATACTATTTTTGACAAACTGAAACAGACAACTGACAAACAGAAATGCATTTATGAAATGATTTAAATATATTTATGAGTTTGCTATCCCTGAAGAAGGGGGGAGCATTTAATCTGTACAGTCACTTAAGATACAAATACAATATAAATTGCTGTTATCAGACCTCACTCTATCTCATAAAAACACAATGTTACATTTTTACAGTGTTGTACATTGCTGCTATAGAATTATATGGACTGAGAGTTTTGGAGGAATACTGCAAAACAAAACCCACCATGCTTAGTGAACTGATATATCAAATAGTTAAATATATAATTCTAGAGCTTGTGAAAAGTGTGGGAAGAAATTGCAACACTAAACACTTTAATCAAATATGCAGTCGTAGCCAAAATAGACAATTGATATTGTACAATGCTAACTGACTTCCCTAGTTTGAGGGTGTTTAACTTTAGCCTGAGTGTTTATGTCCTGATGCTAAGGGGGATAATGACGACATTAGACCTAACCCTATTTGATCCTGTCATGATCCAGCTTGCTGTTTGTTTCATGAGTCATTTCAGTGATTTGTGGTGTATTTGTGTGTGTTAGCTTTGATCGGACGTGTCTCTTCATTTACCAACAGCATGCACAGTGGCTTGTGTGTATGTTACATCTATCGAGAATATTGGCCACTTTGGCAGCCTATCCCTTTCTTGATTAAGAGTGTTATTAACCTTTGGGCTGTGGTCTGCATAGAAACATCCGAATGGCAAAAAAACATCCTGCTTCCTCCAGTCCAACAGCTGACTATAGGAGTGGACGGTTTGAATTCAGTCAAATACTGTACAAAATGCATTGTTGCTTAGAGCTGGTTCCAACAACTCTCCCTTAGGTAATTATGTACACACATTCTATACACACAACTCATTTTATTGAGTGATTTCTTAATGCATATGGTTTGGACCAGAACCATGTAAAGATCGAGTTGCTTCATCTCTGTTCACTCCAATGGACCATTTTTTTTCACGGCAACAGAGCCTCAAAATAGTTCCCGGAAGTTAGCCTAAATACTAAAAGTACCCTATAAATTATATTTTAAATGTAAATCGGTGCGTGCAACTCTCCACTGCTGTCTGTCTTTCCTCTCGGTGTCCGTGTTTAATTTCAGCTCAGTGTAAGAGATTATATTGTAGTTTAGTTTTTATTTTATTTATGGTGTCACTATGCTCCTCTATTCTCAATGATTCACAGAGGATGGCGTTGCCCCCCCCCCACACACCCCCCCCACACACACACACACACACACACAGCAGCGTGGGCACACCTCCATAATGCTAGAGATGTATGCTTGTGGGTGAATGACGCAACGCCAAATTTTTACGTCCAACTTCATTATTTTCTGTTTAAAATGGGCCTAAATGCATTAAAAAACACTGTATTGATTCTCTAAATCACGGTGTTATCACAATTTATTTGTAAAAGGGATCATGTACAAAATACATTAAACTCAAAAGAGAGGAAAGATGCTTGTTACCAGATTTATCTTAAAGCTAATTTCCATCTGAAGTCCCTGAGCAAGTTAACATAATTTATAAGCGTATATTATTTTTTGCAGTGCCACCACACATTAGCATTGCTATGACAGTTTTCCACAAATAAGAAATCGCAATAGCTTGCGTATCGCAATACATCTCAATATGTGGAATCGTGGCCCCTGTATTGTGATTGTATCCATCCGTCCATCCATCTTCATCTGCTTATCCAGAGTTGGGTTGCGGGGGCATCAGCTCCAGCAGGGGACCCCAAACTTCCCTTTCCCGAGCCGCATTAGAAAGCTCTGACTGGGGGATTTCGAGGCATTCCCAGGCCAGTATGGAGATATAATCTCTCCACCTAGTCCTGGGTCTTCCCTGGGGCCTCCTCCCAGCTCGACGTGCCTGGAACACCTCCCAAGGGAGGCGCCCAGGGGGCATCCTTAACAGATGCCCGTACCACCTCAACTGGCTCCTTGCAGCGGCTCTACTCTGAGTTCCTCACGAATAGCTGAGCTTCTCACCCTGAACCTTCCGGCTCAGCTCTCTTTTCGTCACCACTGTGGGGTAAAGCGATTGCAATACCGCTCCTGCTGCTCCAATTCGCCGGCCAATCTCTCGCTCCATAGTCCCCTCACTTGCGAACGACCAGGACGGAATCCACATTGTTGTTCTTCAATCTGAGGTTCGACAATCGGCCAAACCCTCCCCTCCAGCACCTTGGTGTAGACTTTACCAGGTAGGCTGAGTAGTATATGCATTGTATCGCAATATTTTTGCCAATAAACAGCCCTAATGGTTACTGTGACATTGTTGAGATCATGATTTACATAAATTCAAAAGAAATGCAATTACATTTTCTAAACACTTGTTTTACTAAGTCTTTTTTTTTTTACATTTGAAAATGTCAAGCATGTTAAGGAAATAAATACATTTACATATATATCACAGTTACAATTACCTTTTTTATGGACATGTCCAAAATATCTTGAAAAACACTAAAATCACAAATTTGTAATTATGTGTACACTACATTCTTAATAGTTGTATTAGATACTCATACTTTTGTTATTTTAAAAATGTCCTGTTGAATTTCCTTATCCATATTTCCCATGCCTCCCCTCAAACAGTCAGTTGTTTTATACAAGCGTACAGTTGTGAATGCATAGTTGCGTGAATTAGAGAATTACACTTTTTGTCAAATACAACAAATATCTCCTCGCATTCTGCTAACTTACCATTCTCTGTGCTTGTTGAAAAAATGATATCATACTTATACATTATATTATACTTCTACACAGCCCTGACTCCACCGCACCGCTCACATCGTAGCACTACGCTTTGCTTCACAGCAGTGTTGTTTGTGATCACAACAACGTAAAGTTGTTTGCACAGACGGTTTTACCCACCCCTATTGGGTACCGAAACCCGGTGCCAAAATGGCACCAGTTCCTATATGATCGGTATCTGCCGGACCGAATTAAAATGCAATTGTCTGTGCCTCATTTCAGTGCTACTCAGACTAAATCTACATTATAAGTTTTAGTTTTAAAACGGGAGTTAAAAACTAAAATGTGTTTTAGCGCTGTATAATTATCTGATACTTGCACGTTTTGCCAAAATATCAGCTGGAAAATTACTAATTAATTCAAAGCATATTAAATAGCACAAGATCAAAAGCCTATGGTGCACCAACAATAGATAACACAACCTTGATTTAGATACTGTAGCATGTAGACAGAAATGAGTGATGGCACAGTTGGTTGAACAACTCAAAAGGTTAGGGGACAACATATTCCATTTTATTTCCCATACGAAATACAAAAGAATCACTTAAGGGTGTGTGAGCTTCTCGGTAGTACAGCACTTTACTAAACTGTAGTAAAGTGATGTATAGCGTAACGTCGGAGTGTCGTAAATACATACACTCCCAAAGGCTACATCCGGCTAATATGGGGGGAATTTGTGCTTCGATAGCGCATATAGGGCTGTCGCGGTGAAGAAAATGTCCTTGCGGTGATTAAGGGTGCCCCAATACCGCGGTCTGCGGTATTATCGC
>JAODUH010003030.1:0-11627 GCA_027564835.1 Typhlichthys subterraneus | reverse complement strand
CCCACACCTGCACGGCTCCTTCAAACGAACATCACCACAGCCGTGCCTCCACCGCCCCCACACACTTGTAGGAAACCCCTCTGGCTTCGTAACAGGCATGGCATGCGGACACCAGCTCAGTAGGAGTGCAAGAAAATATTGATACACCTGAGTATCACAATATTATGTTGCGCAATACTGTATTGATCCTCTAAAATAGGGGTTCTCAAACTTTTCAGCCGGCGACCCCCCTAAATAACAGCGCCAGAGACTCACTACCCCCACTAACCCCAGAGGTGGTAGAAGAATAACAGCTATATTATCATTTGATAGTATTATAATACAGGCTAGTAGCAGAATACATCAAAGTCATGTGTAAACTCTACTACTACTAACAATTATGTCTAAACAATGCCATTTTAATCATTTTAAATTGTTATTTCATTTCAGAAAATCATCTCACGACCACCCCGGGGGTCCCGACCCCCAGATTGAGAACCATTGCTCTAAAACACTATTGATTAAAAACCCATACAACATGCTTGTTACCATATTTAGCATATAGCAAGCTAATTGTAATCTGCAGTCCTTGAGCAAGTTTACATAAGTATTTCTGTTATTTGTAGCAGCGGCACCACACGTTAGTATTGCTATGACAGTTTTACACAAGTTAGAAATCACAATATATCGCCTTGCTTATAATATCGCAATATATCGCATCGTAGCCCCTGTATCGCGATACGTATCATTTCGCCAGGGTGTGTGTTTGTGTGTGTGTGTGTGTGTGTGTGTATGCCTGTGTGTGTGCATGTCTGTGTGCATGGCTGTGTGCATGGCTGTTTGTATGTGTGTGTGGCACGCTCACACAATACATCTGTTTGTCATAAGGGAAGATCATGAGCGATGTCGTTACTCTACCGAGACAGGCATTCCACTAGGCTCGTGCACGGCTCGTGCACGGCTCGTGCTCTGCTGTGCTCCAGGTAGCTTGACAGTTCTCTGAAAGGGGAGTGAGGAGGGGTGATGAGAGTTCTCTGGGGTGGGGAGGGGTGATGAGAGCTCTCTGGAGGGGGATAATGACAGTGACAGCTCTCTGGTGGGTGGGGGCTGCTGTTGAGAGCTTTCTGGGGGGAGGGGGGGGGGGGCTGGTGAGAGCTCTCTAGCTATATTATTGTTACATTTTGTTCTGTTTGATCTGCGAGGGGAACCCAAACTACTACTACCACTAAAAACTAACAGACAACTACCACTAAAGACTAACAGACAACTACCACTAAAAACTAACAGACAACTACCACTAAAGACTAACGGACAACTACCACTAAAGACTAACAGACAACTACCACTAAAAACTAACAGACAACTACCACTAAAGACTAACAGACAACTACCACTAAAGACTAACGGACAACTACCACTAAAAACTAACAGACAACTACCACTAAAGACTAACGGACAATTACCACTAAAGACTAACGGACAACTACCACTAAAGACTAACAGACAACTACCACTAAAGACTAACGGACAACTACCACTAAAGACTAAAGAGCCACTACTAAACGACACTCTGATGGCTGGTTGTTTCTCTAAACCAGCAACAAACACTTTTGCATTGAACGGTTCTAGATTAAATATATACTGTATGTTGTAAATCAGCAAAGTAAATATGATCAAGTCTCCATTGCTTGTTGATGTGTGCCTGTAGTGTTGTGTGTTTTGTTAGCTCTGAACCACGTAACCGCACCCCTCATGGTAATTTAACTTTAATCAAGACCCAGGGACCCTGTTCAACTTTTGCACCCCCCCCCCCCTCTTCTGCAACAGTCCTACAAATAAGAAGGGCAGCACAAGGAAGAATCCCCCCCCCCCACCAGCCCCTGTCACTAAGGAGCCAATCATCTCCCGGGGAGGAGAGGAACATCTGTTAACAAAGTAAAGGGGCTGGCGAGGGAAAAAAAAAAAAAAAAAACGCAGCTTTTCACCCGATAATGCAGAGGGAAGGTTGTGCGGCGTAGCCGAAGAGAGAAGGGGAAGTGAGGTTGTGAGCAAGCTCAGTGCCCCCCCCCCCCAGCCTCCAACCCCCACCCCCCCCTCCCTTCCAAGCCGTCATTCAGCCCTGAGCTCTGACTCATCTCTGTGTGGCGCGGAAAACGCTTTACACAAATTGGTCCAATTACCTGTGCAGCTATAACAATTACACTGAGACCATTGGCTGAGGCAATGTTTGTTTCTTTTTTCTTTTTTTTTCCTCATTTCTTTATATTGTTCTTCATCGGTGTCCTTGTCTTCTGTCTTGTCTCTCTGTCTCTACACTTCTCTCTTCCCAGACGCTTCACGCCTGTGCATGGATAAGTAAGGCTTATTTAGCTTTGCGTTCCCTACGCACACGCTTGATGACTCCCTAACTCAGGTGTACGATCGCCTCAGAGGCAGCGCGGCAGCCACAGCTTTTAAAGGTCCTTCTGAGATCTGCTTTTGCCATTTGCTGAAGCGCTGCACTGCCTTTCTCTGATTGCCTTCTCTGTCTCCGCAGTGTTCTATTCCTGGATCAACCGGTGGCATTAAACAAAAGGTATCACCCCCAAAGCCCCCAGCTCCCCCCTTCCCTCACCGCCCCTGGATAGTTTAATAACTGACCTCATAAACGGACAGTAAATCGTAGCCACTATAAAACTTGTCTTATGAGAGGCAATAGTCTGGATGTGGTCACTCTGCCATGCTGGCCCGTATGGCCTCTATCTCTCCCTCTCTCTCCCCCCTATCTCCCCCCTATCTCCCCCACCCCCTCCCACTCCCCATCCCCTGCATGAGATCCCACCTAAATTACTGCAGGCAGTGCCACTCGGGCAGAACTCCACCTACAGGCTTGACGGTAAAGGTCAACAAGCTGCTTAAAATGAAGAATAGCGAAGAGGAGAGCGCTGGGTAATCTGCTCTCCCCATCTCCTTCCTCTCCTCTCTCCCCATCTCCTATTCTTTACGGCCCGGCCACCGGCCAGCGCACAACGTCTGCCGGTCGGTTTATCTATCTGCTCCTAGCTCCCTCATTCCCCTCTCTCTCTCTCTCTTTCTCTCTGTTTCTTTTTATGGGTTATTATTCTTCTCCTTCAGGTCCTCATTCTCTCTCTCTTTATCTCGTCCTCTTTTTCTCCTCCCCAAACCCCCCCTCCCACCCACATCTCTGCCTGTGTGATATGAGTCTCTCATAACATACATGTTTCCTCCTATTGCTTCCTATATCCCGTAGCTTTAGTGTCTTGCCCAGCCTCTGACGTGACGGGCTAATAAAAAATAAATAAACCTCGCGATGACGTCGGGCGGCGGCTCGTAACCCTGACCCGACCGACCCCCTTCCCCCAGATGGGCGAGTGCACTGGGACACCTTGCCAAGCCGTCACCGTGGCAACGGCATTCTAAGCCAAAGCGAGACGCCACCGGGACAGCGCCTGGCGCACAGGGACGTTCAGAGCAGCGGCAAATTAGCCGACAGGAATGTATAATTGATTAATAGCAATTGATCGGGCTCAGACTCGAGGATACGAGGATTCTGAACATGATTCTGTTGCCCCCTGGTGGTGTCTGTGCGCACATGCTGGAACTATTGTGACATACAACGCTACTTTTGTGTGCGTGATGTTCTGCGTGTGTGCGCGCAATGTGTTAGCACATGCTGCTCTCAATAGCCTGTAATGTGTAACGTGTTATTCTTTCTCTATGGCATAGCGTGTTATTGCTCTCTACAGTGGGGTTGCATGTTCCTAGTATGTCATGCAGCTAAGAGAGTCTTAATGGAAGGCTCCTGGAAAATGGTAAAATGATTCACCAGAGACAGAACACAAACTTTCCCACCTGCCACACACACGCACACACACACACACACACACACGTGCACCAAGTCCAAGGACACACACGCACACACACACACACACATCCCACTTGTCTCCCTCGTGTACTGTATGCCGAGACGCTTGCTCTCCCTCAGCCAGAAGATTTATGGAATCATAATTCCCAAGTTATCATCCTAAAGGATGTGTTTGTCTGACGTGGGAATCCCAGATGGGCTCCGTGTGTTTCTGCATGCTAGAAAAGAGTGTCTCTAACAGTAACAGTCCATCAGGCTCGCTCCCTACTTCAGATTTATTGGCTTTATATATGCGCATATGGCGGAGTCGCCGAGCCGTGCACGCTGACTTACACCCGAGCAGGTTTGCGTCGCATAAATCTCCGCACGACGCCGTTAACCGCGGAGCGCACTCCTAATTTTAACACCAACGGGCTTTTGTGCCGGATGCAGTTGTGTTTGAGATACATTATATTGGGTTCACCTTCATTTTGAAGTAAAGTGCTCCATTTGCGTATGCAAATATCCGGACTTATGTGTACAGTAGCCTATATTCACTGTTTTGTAATGAATTAGCCTACATACTGTATGTAACACCAGACTGTAGGCTACATCACCGGCTGACAATGGATGAGAGAGAGGTTGGAGGAAATGGTAAATTTGATGGCGTTTCAACGTCCGGCCATTCAGGAGCTTACGACAGCTCTCGAGTCTCATCTCTGGATGTTTACCGAAATGTGTTGTCACGGTAACGAGTCTCTCTCCAGAGACCGTATAGACGCACACCAGTTGGACGGAGAGGATGTGTGTGAACATCGGCGACAGACGAACTGTTCCCCTGCCAGACGACATTTCACTACTTCCTCAACTCAAATACGGCTGTTCCCTCCCTCCTTGCTTGGGGTCTCTGTATGGGGGAGATGAGATGGATTGGGGGTGGTGGGCTGGGGGCGGGGGAGGGCACAGCCATCTCCTCCAATCAGATGGGCAATCAGATGCCTGCTCAGATCCCGACAGTGACAAATATGGCTTTTAATGTCCCGCTGTTCCATGTTAATTGCATTTCTCTGCAATTTAGACGGAGCCTCACGCGGAGCGGCTGCCGCAGTCACAATTAACACAGAACTGTGGCCTCTGGTGAGCGTCTGCGGTGGTGCGGCTATAGCCACGGTGGCAGTGTGCGTGTGTGTGTATGTGTGTGTGTGCACACGTGCCCGTCAGTTGTGCATAGGTGAGGTGTGAGGATGAGGAAAGTCCTCCGAGCCTCCTGACCATGTGAGCATCCTGTAACGTTCCTGACAGCCGAGGCTCGTCAATGCTCTTAACACCCTGGCAGGACACTTAAAGTCCAGACCCAGTTTGAAGACCTTCGATGGCAGCTTCGCTGGCAGAATGATGACAATCCCTGAATCACATGCTTCAGGTTTTATTCACTCTCCTCCTGTCCTAAAATGAGTTGTCATCCAAGACATTCTGTATCGCAGACAATACAAGTAAATACTGTAGCATCAACTAACAGCGTTTGGCTATAAAAGCAGATGCAATGTCAGGATTAGCATCCCTGTGCGACCAGAGTAAACCTGATTAAAGGTATAATCAGTGATTGTAAGCTAATACACGTTTTGTCAGATGCAGCAAATATCACCTCACACTTCAGATAATTTTTTCAGCAAAATTGTTATTTATATATTCATGGCATGCTCTGTAAATGGGAACCACAAACAAAGTTGTGCAGACCGCACCACACAAATACTATATCAGCCTTGGCAATGTGTGCCCAATGTATGGGTTGACGGAGCTTCTACGGTATTTTAAGAGTTTTTGAAGGGTTTTAGTTTTGATAGAGTTGAAATATAAACAATCATTCTCCAGAATGAATGACTACACCTCTTAGGGTGACGTTAGCACGTCCCCCTTGAGCCTCCACACACACATCTGTGTTTGCACGGCCTCTCACCCTCGGCTTGAGTAGTCCCACATCTGGAGGACCAACCTGGCGGCACGCAGCCTGCTAAACCCAACAAAACAACCTGCTACACAACCTGCTACACAACAGCAGTGCTTGGTGGATTCTGATGGTGAAGAGACTGAGGATATACACTGGAACACACCTTTTAACAATGTTTGGGCAGTGAATACCCACTAAGAGAAGAGAGGATAGATATCCAAGCAGATTTGTGGTTTATTTGTGAATCCCAATGTCTCTAGCCTACAGTATATGACCCAATGGGTGTAGGGCTATGTTGGTTCCATTTCCTTTGTTGTTTATACTGTAGCTCCATGGCGGTCAGAGAGCTGTGGGTAAAGTTTGGAAGTTATGTCGTCATGACAATACAGTTTATGTGAAGGAGTATTTCCGTTGCGTTATAAAAAAAATAAAACGTCATCCACACAACAGCATTTTGAGAACTCTTCCACAAGGAAATAGAAGTGTGTGAAAACACTGTAGTATGTATGCCAGGCCAGTATGTGGCGGTGTAACTTTGGACTCGTTTGCATTAACTGCACATGGGCAACAGGCTCACTACAGATGGGAAGTCCTGCTTAATCGGAGCTTACAACGTAGTGTTCTAAGCATTTTATTTTCTTATTTTATTTGCAGAGGATTTCTTAATTACATCAATATGGTGCATGGGAAACAGCGTGTGCATAAAAGACAAACTGTAAACTGTAAGCTAATTCCTTTTGCAATCAAAAATAGCTGACATGCCCACAAGGTACCGAGACAAGTCCGCAAGAGGAGAAATTAAGTTTACTTTTAACAACACAAACGCTCACACGTGTCCACACTGCACAGCCGTAAAGGGCCTTATAGGTATATTCAGCTATTGTATACTAATTGTAAGTTAATATACTTTTTGTCAAATCCACCAAATAGCTCCTTGCATTTTGCTAGCTTACCATTCTCTGTGCATGCTGAAAAAATAACCCTGCACTTCTACACAGCCCTGGCTCCGTAAATAGCAACATAACCAAAGTGGCGAACACCGCTCTTTGACTTCGCAATTCACTGTGTGGGGCGGAGTTTGTTTTGATTTGTGTTAGCAAGTTAGAAAGCGTTCTCAAGAATGACTGACCTTCCCTTTAGCCACTCTGTACATAAGGTACAGTATACTGTACAGTATGTACAAGATTTTGGGGTACCACTTAACTTATCACCCTCCTAGCAAACGGTGTCTCGGATGGCTGATGCTCCTCACACTACTGACACTTTGCTCTCCCACCTCCTGTTCTGAATCAGTGTCAGGTAGGCTGGTGGGGGAGGAGGGGGGAGGATGGGGGAGGAGATGGCTCTCCCCCCTCCTCCCCCCCAGCCTGAGGCAAGCTGTAGGGCACACACACAGCAGTAACATCCCCTACAGCTGCTGGGGTAAGGGCTTCAAACTGGGTCAGAGGTGCACATCAATATTACAGGGTGCACTGCCAATTAGAAAATTAATTCTTCATACTAACAGAAAGGAGGAGGTGGGGAGAAGGGGGGGGGGGTGTTTACCTTCCACCCAAACCGCCATCTGGTGCAATTTTGAACATGTTTGCTGATTTTCCTGAAAAAATTTGCCTTATAGGACCGGTTCTAACTCACCTACCACATCATCTAGGGTAGAGTGTAATGGTGGCCAAGCTTTAGTGCTGTGCAGTAAGTTTCGTAAACCTCACTCTCCAACACCTCAAGAACGCTCTATTGACAGCTGCTGGAGCCCTTGGGCTTTAGCCTGCTTTGCTAAGGCGTTCGCTCTCTAATCCATGGGAGTGGGGTTCGCATCCCGGGCAGGATGGACTCACAGGATGTCACATCTGCGTAAACCCGTCTGCCTCATACGCAAGGAGGTTCGGGCTCCGGGAGAAGATGTGTCAGGAGTCAAACGTGCGCTGAACACCAGTGAAGTCAGAAAGACTGCTTTCTCACTACACATCCTGGGTGTAGGGTTTGAATTCTCACGCTCACTCAGCTCAACCATACAAAGCTTTGCTCATCTTCAGGAACCAATCTCCTTACAGCCGGTCTATAATAAGTGACTCTATGCTCTTTCTGCTGCATTTCGCACCGCCATCATCTGCACCTGGAGGATTTCATTTAAGGACTCTCCTCCACTCTTCATCACCGCCAGTGACTCCAGGGTGGCTTCACAATTCCCCCTGACTCTAGGCTTGAAGCAGCCGTGATGTGTGGCGACAGGTGGTACTGCAGCCGGAAGAACCAACCGCTCTCAATTCATACACACTCCATTCATTAATTCATTATCGGTTTTACTGCTCCCCAAATTTTGGTGCTTATGTAGTTAGAATTTTTTTAACAATGTCGATAAAGCCAGTTTGGACGATTGTTTGTCATGACGTAGTAATCATGCGACATAGTCCAGTGCATTTCTCTTGCACGAGCGACAAGCTGCGTATTAGCGACCCAACTTTTAGTGTAAATGCTCAGTATTAAACAAAACATGCCTACAAATATAACAGCACAGTCCAAAACAGAAACAAAAACTCCTGTTATTTTATGTTGTACTACGCCGCACATGCACGAGGCTTGAGGTCGGGAACTCCAGTGTCGCAGGTTGCAACGTAATCACCTGCTTGTACTGCAAATTAGACACTTTACCAATATGGTGACACCATTAATTAGAATCTCGTGCTTCACTTCAACAATAAGCAAAGACTTTGTAAGATTGACCCGCCATTTTCTTCCCTGTGTCTTTCCATTAATTAGTCTTTGATCTACACTTGCTCTCACCCTCCCCCCCATCTCTTGTCCGGGACGTTTGTAGCCCAGCCAGTCTAAGCTGACCAGAGCCGTGTGTGTGTGTGTGTGTTTGCACCAGAGCAATGTGTGGGTGTGTGTGTGTGCACCAGAGCCGTGCGTGTGCACACAGAGCCGTGTGTGTGTGGGTGCGCACCACAGCCATGCGTGTGTGTGTGTGTGCACCAGAGACAAGTGTGTGTGTGCACCACAGCCATGTGTGTGTGTACATCAGAGCCATGCATGCATGTGCACCAGATCCGTGTGTGTGTGTGTGTGCCAGAGCCACGCGTGTGTGTGTGTGCGCGCGCACCACAGCCATGTGTGTGTGTACACCAGAGCCATGCATGCATGCACGTGCACCAGACCATGTGTGTGTGTGTGTGTGTGTGTGTACCAGACCGTGTGTGTGTGTGTGTGTGTGTGTGTGTGTGCACCAGAGCCGTCGATCGTCAGCCTAATCCAGTGTGACATCACATTACCGCCAGAGCACCCTGGCAGCGCCCTGGTCTCCACGGTGACGCGTTAATTAGGTTTGGCCCTGCTGACGCTACTGTACAACTACAGAGATGGAATACAAACAACTGTTGGGAGCCAGCGCGCGCACACACACACACACACACACACACACAGACATTCACTCACTCACACACACACACTCAATCACACTCACGCACACACACACACGCATACGCAGCACACACACTCACTTACACACAAACACATGCAGACTCTCACCCACAACCCCATGGTTTACAGCTGAGTCGCGCTCGCTTAAGCAAAGCTCTAGAAAACTAGATCGAAAATGGCGTGAAACTAAACTTGATGTCTTTTATCAGGCTTGGAATGATAGTTTGTTAAATTACAAACGAGCCCTTTCAGCAGCAATTTCTTCATATTACATTAATTAGTATTAACAAGAATATTCCACGATTCCTGTTTGACACTGTTGCAATTTACACAGAAGCAGTCTACTCCTAATAATCACAGCTAATGATTTCATGAAATTCTTGACAAATAAAATTGACCTAATTCGATAAGAAAATATTGCTTCAACTCAATTCCAATGAAACCTTCCTATAGTCCAAAAAATGAAGGCATAAAGGCTGATGGCGTGTATATGTTTCAACACGCACAGAGAACGATAAGCTAGTGAAATGCGAGAGGAGATATTTGTTGAATTTGATAAAAAGTGTATTAGCTTGCATTTATCTTGCAATAGCTGACTTTACCTTTGCCGTTGCATACTACCAAATGCATAATCTTCAAATGCATCACTTGATCCACTAAGTCCTTTGATACAGTGGACCATAACTTGCTCCTTAAGCAAGTGAGGTAGCATTATCATGGTTTAGCTCTTAACCGAAAGGACACACTGTGTAGCTCATGGTAACGTGACCTCAGACTACCACACGGTTACCATACGGTTACGTGTGGCGTCCCACAGGGTTCTGTGCTGGGCCCTTTGTTATTATGTATTTATATGCTCCCACTGAGTGATATTATACGTAAATATGGCATTAATTTTCATTGTTATGCTTATGATGCCCAGCTTTATATGCCCCTGTCTCACCTCTTAGTCAAGCCTTTTGGAAATATAACAATGGATGTCAATGAATGACATTTCTACAACGTGTTATTTTTTAATGTGAAACATTCAGTTCAAAATATAATTGCTAAATCTTGTTGGTATATCGAGTCGACATATTACATTTTCACCGTCCTGGAGGGGTTGGCTCCCTCTGTGGTCCCTTCCCAAGGTTTCTTACCTTTTTTACAGTGGGGTTTTAAATGGACACTTTTCCTTGTCTGGGGGAGGAGCAGGTTAAGGGGTGTTGTTTGTTTCCATGTGAAATATAGGCTGTACAGCCCTTTGAGACATGTGAATGTGTATGGCTATATAAATACACTTGACTTTACTCATTCAAAGCCCCTGCACAATCACAGTGCCATAAATATGCATACCCCCGACCTACAAGATTAGGGTCAAATGCACACACACACACTTGTGCTTCACTGCACACACACACACGCATGAACACACACAAACAGAGACATGTACGCACACAGACATGCACGTGTACACACACACAGGTGATTTCTACATTCCGATTGAGCAGGTTTGACGGTTGGTGCAGATCAATAGTCTATACTATCACCTAATGGGCAATATGGTGGCTCAGTGGATAGCACTGTGGCCTGACAGCAAGAAGGGCCCAGGTTTGAACCCCGCTGGACCCTTGCTTTTCTGTGTGGAGTTTGCATGTTCTCCCCGTGTCTGTGTGTGCTCTGGTTTCCCCCACTATCAAAAACATGTCAGGTTCACTCTCCAGTCAGTGTCATGTGACCGGTGACACTGGCTCCAATCAGGAGTTGGTCCCCGGGCGCTGCACAGCTGCTGCCCACTGCTCCCTTGAGAGATGGGTTAAATGCATTGGATGAATTTTGCTACATGTACCTGTATGTGTATGTGAAAATAAAAGCTTATTTACCTTTACTGGCCATCTGATTGGTCAATTAACGGCTTCTCAGTCTGCTGGCGGTTAACTGACGCACACGCTGCGTTTGTGTGTGTGTGTGCCCATCGGTGTATGAGTGTGTGTGCGCGTGCCTGCATGAGTGTGTGTGTGTGCACATGAGTTTGTGTGTGTATGTGCACCTCTGTGTGTGTGTGTGTGTGTGCATGCGTAACACGTATGTGATGTTTCTGGTGCCCGCCCTTTCCCCTGGCCCGTCCACTGGATGTCTAATTCTGGCCTCGCCCTCGTCATTACACCGTGCCAACTTCCATTATTGAAGGACCAATCAGAAGAACCGGCGTGCGGCCGTAGATTAGTTCAGCAAAGTCAATTATTCTCTTATGGAGCCGGCGGTTCAGAGAGCGATCTCCATTATGAAGCTGTGATGGTATGAAGATGAACTGATTACAGCCCCATCTCCCCATCAAACACCTCTCTCTCTCTGTATGTCTCTCTATCTGTCTCTCTCTTTCTATATCTTTATGTCTCTCTCTCTCTCTCTCTCTCTCTCTGTCATTCGCGGCGGGGGGGGGGGGGGGGGGGGGGGGGG
>JAODUH010003028.1:0-11629 GCA_027564835.1 Typhlichthys subterraneus | reverse complement strand
CCACCAACCACAAACGAGCATGCAGAGAAACAGAGAACCGAGCCCAAATATCCAAGGCCCCGCCCCCGCCCGCCCTAAGGGACCAAAGCCTTGGGGCCCCAAACCACTCCTCCATCCCCCTGCCTCCAGTCAGAAGACAGAACACTGTACTATGCTGCATAGTTAACTTGAATAGTGGTGTAATTTGCATTATATTGAATTATATTGTGCTCATGTAAACTTGTTGTTGTCCTATCATGGCTCATTGTTTTCTCAGTCTGTCTGTTTTGGTTTTTGTCTCTTTTGTTGTTGTTTGAGCGCCATGGTGCCAGTCTGTGGTCGGGCTTTAAAGAATGAGAAACTTAAAACATTAGCGCTGCCAACTGAAAGCCCCCATTGTGTGTCCGGGGGCAGGGCAGGCGAATGTGGCAGTTTCCACAAGTGATCGAACACAAAGTGAAACGATCGAAGTTGTTCTCCTATATGTCCACATAACATGACGGGTTATGTGGCTCACTGGAGACCTTCCAGCCTGGCGGTAACAATAAGAGAGCAGGGGAGGATAGGCGGGTGCAGGGGGAGTTGCAGAACCAATTGTTTGTGTAATGCATATCGGCAACACTGCCCTGTGCAGTGGATTAATGGCATGTCAGTGGAAACATCCGACTTCAAGGCTGCCAGGGCTACACGAACGAGATGTTTCCTCTGACTCGTGTAATCGCTGTCCGTGTCGGGAAGGGGGGGGGGGTTCCAAGCTGAAGGTCCTGTTATTACACCACGTATTAGTACAAAGGAGACGCATTGCAAATCTGGCAGCGCAGGCAGTTTATTGCAGCTGGACAAACTAAACGTCCTCCCACTAATGGAGTCTCACTGGTCTTCCCTTCCATTTATCCTCTTTTGCTATCCTTTCTCCTCGCCACTTCCACCTCCACCACCTCCTCCGCTCCACCTCCTCCACCACCCACCCACGCACCTCCTCTCCTCTCCTCTGCCTCCAGGTAACAGCATCCTGCACTCGGCAGCCGACAGTGTGACCAGCGCCGTGCAGAAAGCCAGCCAGGCCCTGAACGAGCGTGGCGAGCGGCTGGGTCGCACAGAGGAGAGGACCGCCGACATGATGAACAGCGCCGAGCAGTTCGCCGTCACTGCACACAAGGTGAGCTAGGGGACGCCAGTGAGACACGACGGAGAATACCGGACACCTGTCCTGATTAAATGGAAATCCGCCACAGAGTTACCTAGTTTGTGGGAAAGGCACTATCCGGTTAAATTTCCTAGGAAACCCACCCAGGTGCTGGGTCGATGTTGGGGCGATGTCTTGCTGCACACTTGCTGAGGTTAAACAAATTAACATTTATTCAACCAATAATAAAGGATGGTGTCAGTGTTCCTGCCCTCACTTACATGGGGAGTTTTGTATACAAACTAACTACCATCCTTTTTTTCTCTGGTTTCTCACTCACTATCAGGTATCTAACTTTCAAGTATAGCCGCTAGCAAACTGTAGCCTGTTAGCCTAGCAGCAAGAGACACCTTGTGTATCCAAGCACATTGCAGTGTACTATACATTTGTATAGAGAGCGACCAGTGGTTACGTTTAGACCTTAAATTGGTTAGCATGCGCTTTTTTATGGCGCCACGCTTCACGTTCTTTTAGCGTTTTTTAGACGCTCATGAAAGTTTTAATACTCACAACTTTTCAGCGCAAGGCGCAAAGTCGCGCTGTTCGTCAATGTGACAGTTGGCCCAGGCAGCCGTCCTCTTTGGCGCAGGCAGCGCCTCTCCGTGTGATCAGGGGTTTATACAACGCGCTTATGAAGTGGCCGCGCCTTTAGCGACACACGTCTCAGTGTGATCGGGCATTGAGAAGACATTAGTGACATCAGACTGAGAGTTTATTATCTTAAAATCACAGACTCCACCTTTAAATAGGACACCACTGCAGTCACGCAGTGAAAACTCCTCCTGTGTGGGTGGATGTACAGGGGATCTAAGGTTTAACATGTGGTTATCTCAGAAATGATCCAGATGATTTGATCTACTGTAAAACACAAGACATTTAACAGATATTTTGTCTCCAGTCTTCTGTGGTCCTCTGCTCCATCACGATAACAGCCCTGTTCCCCTCTGCAATTATTCTTTTTTCCTAGTTTTTCTCCACAGGGTTTTCCCATTTCCTCCACCCACCCTCTATATTTCTCATGCCGGGAAGAATAATGGCATGCTGCTTAATGAGTCATTTGCATAATTAAAATGTGCAAATTTAGTAAAACAATATCGCTACCTTTTTTATATTTTAACAGCCGTACCTGATTGTAATCATCACTGGCTTCTTCTAATGCAGCTGTGTGTTATCGCGCTCTGCTCGACGTCCATGTTTCATTTGTATCCCCTGCTCGCTGTGGCGTCTGGCTGTAAGAGGACACTGTCTCTGGACACGTGCCGTCCAAAGTGGGGCTTCCAACCACTGTATTTGTTAAGTGGACTTACCCCTCTGAGGTAAAGGGGATGTCTTTGAGTAGCGTGTGACGCACGCCGATTGTGTGGACTAATTTAAACCTATTTAAGAGCCAAGCTCAGCCCTCTCGCTGTTAGCAGATGAGCTCCCTGTGCCCGCTGATTTAGAGGGATTGCAGAGAAGATGGCTTGTAGAACTCTAATGAAGAATCAATTTATTATGAGGCATTTTCCCTTAATCTCTTGCGTTAACTGCTTCACATTAAAGGGTGCTATATGTAATTAACTTTGGTTGGTGCTTCTTGGTTAAGACACTGCAGCGCTTCAAAAGGCCAGTCACACCCAGCAGGCAGTCGTTTTATGTTATAACATGGATAGGGCTTTTATTGAATATTCTGCATTAATCTGACAGCAACTTTGATGAAGCACCATATTGTTGGTCCGTTGTATTTTTTAAGGGATTCTGAATACTTGTAGTGTTTGATGAATCCCAGTAAGGCCCGTCTTGTCTGCCATTTATGTTTTTCAAAATGTCACCTTCCCATCCGCCTTCTGAGAGTTTGTCTCCTGAGAGTTTGTCTCCGGCGTGATCTCACTGTCTTATGTGTGAGAATAATCTTTAGCTTAGTTCTCTGCACTGCTCTGCTGCCCCCATGTGGTAGACCTGTATATTACAGGCTTCCTTTCTACAGCAGCAGAATCTAAATTCAGTTTAGTGCGTGTGTGTTCATCATACAGTACGTGTGTTGGCATGTGCGTGTGTGTCCCTGTGTAATTCTGGTTTAACCAAGCGGGGGCTAGACATCTCCCCTAGATACTGTAGTTTCCAGCTAAGCATAGAGAGCCATTAGCACCCCTCAATATAAATATAGATATAAATATAGATATACAGATCTAAATATAAAAGATTTAAATGAAGTCTTAGAATGTATAGTCACTGCCTGCACAAAAGGGGCCAGGATTCCTGGCTGCCCACCAGTAGAGTAAGATATATTTCTCCTTTATGAAAACAGAAACCCATTAGTCACTGTGCCAGCTACAGTATTGTGTCGCGTAGATTTCCCTTGGAGGTTACAGAAATGCACCAGGCAAATAAAGGCAGGGACAGTAATTCTCTAGAACGCTTGCTAACTCCAGCTCAAATCAAAACAAACAAACTCCCTCAGAAGCTCCGCCCCACACATTTAAACGCATTGCGAAGCCAGGTGCATTGTTGTTGTGGAACGGAGTTCACCACGTTTATGTTCCTATTTACGGAGCCAGCCAGGGCTGTGTAGAAGTACCGGATATTGTTTTCAACATGCACAGAGAACGGTAAGATTGCAAGGAGATATTTGGTGAATTTGACAAAAAGTGTATTATCTTACAATTAGCTTACAATAGCTGACTGTACCTTTAAGTATGTTTGGTTTGTTCTTTGTGGCCAACACTTTCACAAGAGGTGGTTTAAAGTTGATTTCCCCATGTACTTTTCTCTGTTTCTCTGTCTGCAGCTTGCCATGAAGCACAAATGTTAAACCGTTGCCAAGCCGACAGGGGAAGTTCCTGTAAAATGCCAAGTCGCCGTGCAAGGGGAAATTAATCCACATTTTATTCTTTTTAAAAGTTTATCTTTTTTTTTAATGATTGCTGTTAATTAACAATGTTAATGTTGTTATTCTGGTGCATATCATTGCTGCTGATGATGAGGCAGTGTAAGAGTGGGCGACAGGGAAAACATCTTGTGGTTCAGAAGGTCCCATTGCTTGCTGCTTTATCATCTGTCAGCCTAAAAAAGATATACACGGTGTATAGAGTCATATTCGTGCCTTTATTTAAGTGGTCAATCGATAACACCCCTCTTTAAGCCTCCATTGGTCTGGTCGGTGTTTAAGTGACGTTGCGCGATTGCTTAGTAAGACAACTCGCTGAAAATCACAAAAAAAAAAAAAACATTTCTATGTGGTCCAAATCAGTGTCAATTAATGCTTCTTGGCGTCGCCTGGGAGCTCATTGTAATTCGAATATATACAAATTCAGCCTAATAAATAGAAAATAAACAGACTTTGCAACACCCATGTGAATAGCATGTGAAACAGCATTTGGTTGCTAGGCCACAGCAGTTTGTTGAAACTGAGTTGCTGGATGTGACGTCACGCCGACCAGACAAATGTGTATGTCATGCATACACGCGGTGACAAAACAGATAATTCCATTGCTCTGCTTACATGCAAGTCGTGTAAAGATTGCACAAGTTGATATTCGTCTAGCTGGCAATTTGATTCCAGTGAAATGCGACAAGATAACGTGGAACATTATCAATACCAGATGAGGATAAATAGAGAACCCTTCTTGACAATGGAAACCTACTTGATAATACTACCCTAAACGTTTAATTTGCTCATACTCAAAATTACCTGACATGCAACCAGTGTCAGAAGTAACAGAAGTAGACTGAAACTGCTCACCAACACTTGAAGACAACAATGCCAAAACATGAAGAGAAAACGTGAACAAATGCAGAATGTTACAGTAAGATAAACTTTATTAATCCCCTAGGGGAAATTAATTCTCTGCAGTTAACCCATCCCTCAAGGGAGCAGTGGGCAGCTGCAGTGCAGCACCCAGGGACCAACTCCAGTGTCTGGTCAAGAGCACTGACTGGAGGGTAAACCTAACATGTTTTTGTTAGTGGGGGAAACCGGAGCGCCCGGAGGAAACCTACACAGACACGGGTAGAACATGCAAACTCCACACAGAAAGGCCAGGACGACCGGGGCTCGAACCCTAGAACTTCTTTCTGTGAGGCGACAGTGCTATCCACTGGGCCACCGTGTTGCTCTACCACTGCAGTACCAGTACTGCAGTGGTAGACAGACCTGGCATTGTGCCGAAACATTTCAAGCATTTTTGGATACAGTGCAGTATTAGGTGATGAAGAGACTGCCGAGACCTGACACATGATGCAATTATTTTGTGTGACCCAATGAAGTGTATCTGGATTTGTGTATTTTTAAATGGGTACACTTTTTTTTGGTTATAGTTGCATTTTGTAACCCTATATCAACAAAGCTCTGTCCCAGCTCTCTGTCTGAACAGTGAGTTGGAGAAGTGTGATACAAGAAGGGGTATGAGGTCCTGGAGTTTAACACAACATTATTGTGATTCTGGTTTTAACCATAAGGGCAATTTCATGCACATATGAAGGCCATTTTGAAAAGCTGCACAAACCATATGGGGCACTGTTCCTCAAAAGGTGTAATTTGAAATCTTGTGAGGGAAAGCATTCTATTGATACAGTAGCATTGTATACCAGCTTCAGCAATGTAAAAAGCATCTATGTAATAAATTCTAGCATTGCTTAAAATGTTGGTAGAGCGGATTTGTTCCCAAAGTATGACACATTTTTAAATTACTACTGGCTTTATTACTACTGGCTGTATTTCTCTGACCATTCAATAATAACCCCATATTGTACTTTTTGTATAATTTTTGTTGATCACGGTTGTAATCTGATGTGCGTACTACCGGCAGATAATGGATAACATGTCCCCAATAGCAGCTGCAAAGTATTCTCATCCCTGGTGTTTACGCACCAACTTAGTAACTGTGATTTCCTCGCTGACACCTCCCTTCCAGTGGTGATTTATGGCTGTTACAATACACTTGACCACCTTGCAGATCACTGTTCACAATGACATGTAAACTTTCTAGTCTGCTTTTACTCTCTTCTCTCTAATACTTTGGATGTTTATTGTTTTAATAAAAATATATATATATTTAAACTGAATTTGTATAATGCTTAACGTGACTTTTACAAACAGCTTTTATCCCGATAGCCCATACACGTGACGTGTCGAAACTACCGCAATTTAGTGTCAAATTTGGTTAACTCAACAGTATGTTTACGTTTGTGGTTTAACCTACATGTGTCCAATAACCATATTTGTTGGCCAAATCCATTCCAGTCAGCATTTAAAATATACAGGATAAGTATAAGTGCCTTTGAAAGCTTATGTAGCAACAACCCAGAAGAGCACTGCCTTTGCTAATTGACGAAAAGAAGAGAAGACTGTAAATAAGTGAAGCTACATGTATCATCATGTCATCTAATTTCAATAATTGTTTAACTGTTGCCTGTTTATATAGCATTTGTTCCATTTCCGTGTTATTTTCCAACTAGCAAAGCTATTATTGTGTGACAATAATTGAATATTGACAGGAAGCAATTTTTGTTTGTGTGTGTATTTTGGTCCAAATATCCATAATCAAGAAGTTTGTTGAATTTTTCATGGAAAACTAAATCTTAATATCAAATTATTTCATCTGAACACAAAACACTCTGGAGAAGAGTTCTGATGCCAATGATTTTGTGAATCGCATTGCACCCTAACCTATGATGACGTTCTTCTGTATGAACATCTAAAATGATTTGTGATTGGGATATATACTGTAGTGGTCTCACAGCTGGAAGATCCTGGTTTGATCTGGAACATGCCTTCCTGCTTCACTCACATTCATTTTGGATACAGGTGTTAGCTATAGGATTTCCTTCAATTTTGAGGAAATAAAAACATTATGTACAAACAAAATATTTAGAGATTTTGGAAACCATGTTGCTAATATAATGTATTATACTGTATCCTGTATGTGTTGCAATGCAGTATATTATGGATACTTTTGTCAGTACTAGTCCATGCAAAATGTATTTCTTTCTCATTCTGGCATGTTGATATTTAATATCTATTTGTATAGAATGTATTATTAGATAATAGCAGGTCGCATATGGTGCAATACAACAAATTAGCAAGATGTTACGTTTGAAGCCAAATGCAATTCTTACTTTTATCCTACAGAGGGCACTGTTTGATAAAGAAGCCTGGAATAGATACGGTCAGAAATCCCAAATGTTGCTTACATTGCCAGTGAGAATAAAATAATGACAAACTTGAAAATCTGTTTTGTGTTTTAGGTTCCCTTGTATTTTTATTCAATATTGTGATATTCGTTAAAATGTTTAGTGTCAATTATAGTTGGCTCTTGTTTTTCTTTTCAACTGAAATTATATTCAGATGGATCCAGATGTATGAATAACAACATTGGTTCCATATTAATGAATGCTACATATCAGTGTTCGTTGAGGCTCAGATTGCGCTTGAGTAGCCAGCATTAATCTCACGATGACGGTGATTTCAGAACTTTGTTTATAGTGACAGCCTCGCCCTCACGTGTCGCGATTGATGTTATGCCAGTGTGAAAGTCAATATTTTGGAAGATGTGCATGAGCAATAATGAAGTAATGTGCAGTAGCCTATCCCAGCAGCATGAGGTTGATGTTGACTATGTTTACATTCAATACATTTCTTTTGCTTCTTCATTCTCAGCTCAGAAACCGCCCACTGTTGCAGAACAGTATTAAATGCTACATAGATCCACACCCTAAATACCAGTGTTCTTTCTCTCCTGTCAAGTGGCGATAGTTCTCTAATGCTAATGATGAAGGGCCTTATTAACAATGTGGACATTCATGATGTGGCTTGAAGGGAGTGAGCAAAGTACCTCATAAAATCCCCTGTGCAGGAGTCTGCCTTAACACTGTCCTACAACAGTGTGCGACTCATTCCTCTGCTCCCTCATTAAAACTCCTCTCATCTCTGCTCTCCTCCTCCCTTGAATAGCCTGCTCCTATGTGGCGTCGGGTTATATTTCAACGATGAAGCATATTCCCCTGTTCTCAAAAGCCTTATTTCTTCAGACCAAGGAAGGCACTATATACGGTACTATATAAGGTAATAGATATGATGTCAATACTCCAGATAGAGGATTATTATTTGGTTCGTATAAATAGCATGGGGCAACACTATCAATGGTATTAGTATTGATCAACATGCTGTAGCTAAAGGCTTTCGGATAAAAAAGAATTACTGTATGTTGTTCACTGTAGCAATATCAAACAGTCCTCAATACATCACCCTAACATGACAAACTAATACTCTCTTCTGATCAATAAAATACTGGGCAATAAAGCAGAGGGCCTCTAACATAAAACTAGTGTGTACAGAGCTCACTTTAAGGTACTTACAATTGTTTCTCAGGCAGACCACGGTAGACCATTCTATTCACAGCCACCAGCTGTCACTCACAAATCCCCATATTTACCCTTTGAATAAAGGGTGTTCTTTTAAGCAGTCCCCAAATCCTTTTTTACCTGCTGAACTATTCACTGGTTGTACATGTTATTTTGTGATACAATGTTCACTAAAGTAAATACTAAGGTTTTTCCCCAAACTGCTTGTCCTAATTTATGAGTATTACTACTGTATTTACAACATATTATGGTTCCATACAGTATATTTATAAAAGTTTTAGTTTGCCGGTAAAAGTTGTTGTTTGATAAACCCATACTTACCAGTGTGAAGAGAATCTCTCTGAACTAAGCCATTCTGCCAAATGGGTAACCCTCTCGTCTTAATAAATTGCTTTTGTAGATGAGAGTGGCATGATTTAATTAACTTTTCACAAGCTACATACTGTATATCAAATATCAAAGTCTGTTTTGATATTTTGTCACATCTCAGAGAAGACTTACCATTTTCGTATCTTTTGTCCATCTCTTATCTTTACCCCCTTCCTTTTATTACAGTATTCCTAACCTTAAAACCTCCCAGATCATTTAACAATTACGTCGCTTTGGCGTATTCTAACAAACAGCTGGCCAATCTGGTAGCAGTTTTCACCGGTGTGTCCTTTCCAACAGAGACACTTGGCGACTGCGTGAGTCTACCTGGCTGCATGGCTAGCTCGCCTTAAGGGAACTCTATTTTTATCTAGTGACCCCATCTCTGCTAGTGATTACATGCTTCAGCCACAGGTGAAAGGCTCAATGCAACTCTCCTGTTTCTCATTATTCCCTGCTACTGCTCTCTGTAATGGCTCCCTGTTCCTATTATACAGGAGAAAAGCTCAACTCGCGTCAAAGTTTAATAAGCGCGGCAGGATATTGGCAATGTACCCGGGGGTGTTTTGGAAAGTGACTCCCAGTAAATGTGTTTGGAGTGGACGAGTTTAAGTTTTGAAAATGAATTAAAGTTTTATTAAAAGTTATTTACTAGGTTAAAGGTTTGTGCTTTGTTGAAGTGGTAGTGTATTACTGTAGATCTAGTATTGTTACACAGTTGAGTATTTAAAAACTATACCCATTCTGGGCAGGGACTTTTTCCCGGCTAAGAGGAACCAATTTAAGCAAAGGTCAAATCACCACTGAATTGAATCTGAATCTGGACCTGTTTTTGCTCAGTTCTGCCATTTTTATTAAATTGCATAGGATTATCTGAATGGTAGAACAAAAAAACCCTATAACCAATGTGTTTGAGAACCAAACATATTATAATAATTATGTAATCTGTAATCACATTTTTTTTAAGAACAGGTCTACACACAGAGCTGCTTATCAAATGTGACCTCATCAAACAATAAGGACCACAACATGAGTCACCTCGGTACCTCGGCACCGTGCCCACCCTGACTGGGCTGATGTGCGGCAAGGCGGTGCGTGTGCCACAGCTGTTGGTTCTAAATCGGGACACTGGCCCTTCCCATCCACCACTCTGCCTTTGAGATCCCGCGGAGTGCAATGTCAGCCACTCTGGAGTCATCCGTCTTCCGTATATGTACCCAGCTATTGACCTAGCTAGGCCCTGTCTACCTATCAATCTGCAGTGTCTATCAATCCATCACTTCGGCTGACGTGCATAGCATACTGTTTAGGTCTGTCAGCCTATTTTAGTGTGTAGGCTATAAACTGATTTCTAGAGAACGGCACGCATTAATGACTGAGTGCTAGCCAGCGCCAAAAATAGCTAGTCTGTTAAGGGTAAAAGCACACTTATTATTATGGTATAAATGGACATAATCTGCTAAATACAGTATGTGCTGTTTTGTTTAAAAATGGGTATTTAGTCATGTGACACATGCACATGTGTCACATGACACAAGGGGGGGGGGGGGGGGGTCACAAGGGGTGTCCCAAACTAGGAACCACTAAAGGGCTCAAAAGGTAAAAACACACTGCAGCCTATTGCATTAAAGCAAAGGTTTTTAAATGTGCCTTTCAATGTGAATTACCTTCAGTTCTACCGGTGGACACATTCCACTGTCCCCTAGAGGGGATATGAGCCCCAGTTTGAGGATGGCTGCTCCACTGAGTTTACCCAGGCTCCACCTAGATTATATTCCCTGTTTCCCTGCTGTTCCCTCTCAGCTGTGAAGTTCCTCAGCGGTTGCGGGCTGACCCCGTGAACCCACACTCACATGCGCTCCCTTTTAATTATTCATGTGTAAGTGTGTACAGTGACCAGCGGGTATAGCGGTGCAGTAAGCAATCCTCGTTCTCCGACCCCTCAAGGACGCACCAGGGACAGACACTAGAGCCCGTGGGCTTTAGTCTCCTTGTCCGCTGTCTCCCACGCTGGAGTTCCGGGTTTGAATCCCCGTGCGGAACATACATGGTTATAGAAGCACAGACAGTATACCCTACTTACATACATAGTTGCATTAGAGTCATGCAATATCAGCTATATTGATTTATTAGGAGAAAAAACATATAGCCTGCTCATAAGAACATCCCATGGGATAAAAATATGTCTTAATAGATAATAAGGTCCCTAACAGCCCACAATGAATACAGTAGCCTAAGGGATACTCACGAACTTGATTAAAGTGAAACTGTTCGTCTTCGCGTACTCAGCTTTGCCCATGTGAGTACCGGCAACTCCACCGGCACCCTGACACATGCAGGAGAGGCGTGGGTTTTAAAAATCCTTTCTGCAGTTTTCTATTTCTACTATTAGGCTGACAAATGAATTGTTGCCATTAAATTGGCAGAGCCAGCCTTAACTTCTGTGATGTGGACTGGATGGAAGGAGAATATGGGGCTTTTTTAGGCTGTTGAAAGAGTTTAACACCCACCTTTATTATTTGTAAGTGTTTGACACAGCTATGTAGAATAATGGTCTGGAAAAAACAATGTTTAAGTTGTTTGGGAATGGACAAAACCACTTATCTGGCTCTGTTTGCTCTCAAGGTCTATAGATTATAGTCTAGAAACCCTTTTTGCATTAGTGTTTTCACAGCCACCCTGCTGGTGACCCAGGGTGGGGCGATGACGTTGAACTCAATCGTGTTTCGAAGGTGGTGGTAGAGCTAGATAAGG
>JAODUH010003027.1:20509-34512 GCA_027564835.1 Typhlichthys subterraneus | reverse complement strand
ACTAAATATAATCTCTACAGTATGAGTGACAACTGAGTGAAAGAAAATATAGTCAAATCAATCCCCACGTCCCCAGATAAAGATTTAGAATATTACCTTTGTTATTTTACACATTTAGACTTAAAGACCTAATACGTTGCGACTAGTTCCTCATGGATATCCTGCCTCACAGTTGAAGCCCTAATCCCAGAGCCAGTCCTAGGGGGCTGGGTAATATTTAGGGGGGAGGGCTATAGGCTGCTATAATGCAGACCAGCTTTTGTTGAGCCAGACAAGCAGCTAGGGGAAACATGGGGGATCTGGTATTCATACTAGTGTGGAGGAAAAGCCAGGGGATAATGTACAGTACCTTTCTGCCAGGGAAAGACACATGAGCATATGATAGGGGCAGATGTGAACAAGAAGGTATGAAGCTACAGAAAATAAAGAGAGTCACTGTGTTTACAGTACCTGGGCATGCTGGTTCAGAACAAGTGGTGTGTATAGCGCTCATTGTAACAAGCTTATATTCAACCCATATCAGGGCTTGGCTTTTTATGCTCGCGTCTCTGCTTGGCAACGTCATGACAACCATTTTAAGCTCTCTCCTGTCTCCAGCCAGTCTTGCTCTTTTGTCCTTGAAGCAGGTACGGAGACAGACAACAGAGGGGTATCAGGTTATGTGCTGGCAAGGGGCTCTCCTCGCTCGCCGGGGGCCCGTGTGCCGTGCGCGGTGCGATAGAGATAGGCTGCCGTGAATAGGACCTGTCACTTCCATTCAGCTCCGCCTGTGATCACAGCCACTGCGGAACGGTGCTCAAGATAAATGGTTAATCCCAGCATCGGCAGCTCCTTACTGCCATGACAACCAAGGGAATCTCCTCCAGCAACAACTTAATTGGATCACTGCTTTGTGTATCCAGGCTGTCAGGCTGTCAGGCCACGCTAGAACCAGTGGAACGTAGCTACGTGTCCCTTATGTGTTACTGTGGAAACCAATGGTGTGCTCCCGTTCCAGGGTGTGTCACTGCATCGTGCAGCCCTTGAGGTGCATTCTGGATTGGCAAACATGTTTGCTTTTAGCTCGAGTTTTTAACACTTAACGTTTGTGCAAACAAAATTATTAGATTTCACCCTTCGTCCAGCGTCAATGTGTGTTCGCCGAGAACTACCGGCTCAGGCTATCTGCTTGTGTTGGCGGCAAACTCAAAGCAAACAGAAAAGTATTTGAATGTGTTCTTCTTGAGCACACCTCCGGTAAGGCCCACACTCTGGTCTCCCTTGAGACCGGGTGCAAGGAGTAGAAGAATACCCCTTCTCTTCTACATTGTAGAAAAGTGAACACTCGGTAAGGAGTTATTGTACTGGGTGTCACAAAGCCTAATGATTTATGGTTACACCAAGTCACGTGCAGGGTCCCAGCATAAACACACACCCCACCCCTTCCCCAAGACCACTGGGGATGAAGGAAGGCAATGGGGAAAGGGTGAGGGGGGCAATGCCAGGGGAAGTCATTACCATTGAATGAGACTATAGATACACAGTAGCTACAGCAGCAGACAAAACCCCAGCGCTTGCACGGCGCTTTAAAAGGAGATATTGCAGCGCTATCTAAATGCAAAACAATAGCTTGCATTGCACACTAAAGCTTACATGTGCGCATAAGACTAAAGGAATGAATGAACTGGTAGAATCTGGGAAGCCCAGGGCAGGGTAGCTTAATTAAGTTAATTAATTAGGTTAGCCCAATCTAATACTTTTTACAAAACTGAGCCTGCACATAATTAACACAATAGAAAAGCAGATCATATAAAAAGTATATAAAAAAGATCAAATATCCACATTTTAAAGAATTAAATTGAATATGAATTCAACGTCATCCAGTCAGGACCAGAACAAAGACAATAACAAAAAGGATGTCAATAGACTAGATACATACTGTATGTCAGTGTATGCTGCTGTTTACAGGGACTTGTGTCTGCAGTTTACCTCGTTGAAACCAGCGTTATTTGTGCCTTGCACCCTTGTCTGCTCTCTCCCAGAGTTCTCAGGCTACCCCACCCTAACCTGACAAGTCCATAACCGTGCATTCAAACTGTTTGTAAAGGGCAGGTACGTTTTTGCTGTCGGCAAACCTAAACCACGCTCGTATAGCTATCAATACGACACTGATTGGTAAATTCGGTTGCTACGCTATTCGGACACATTCGCAATGATTCGTGACGCTTTCCACAATGATTCTCGCGGCAAAATTCAACTGACACTCGCGAGATCAGGATGGTCTCGAGAGATTCAATTTCCCTTCATTTAAAGGCTAACCCCATCCCACCCTACAGCTACAAACATGTGTGTGTGCGGAGTGTTGTGCTTGAAGCATCAGCAGCAAACTGTGGCAAACGATTGCGGCTGTGGAGCACCAACATGCGATACTGTGTCTCCGGTCTTTACCTTCTTCACACGCGGCTCCACTGAATCCTGCGCAGCACTTCCATTCCAGGGAGGTGATGGTACGGTACACCACCTTATAGGAGGGCCTGACCACAGTCTTGTAGCTGAGGGGCGTTAACAAAGGTTCATCAAACACCATAAACCGCACCTAAACACTGCAGAGGTTAGTGGTGCTTTGACGGGCAGATCTGTTGTGATGGACAGGCAGGGAACCACGTCTGAGACCCACCTGCCTCCTGTACATCCCTGTGGCCAGTGGCATGTCTGGTAGACCCGCTGCAGAAATGTCCCATTGTGTTCTCGGCACGTCACTGTTTTAGTGACTGTATACGAACACCAGTTCCTGCAGGACAAAGGCAGAGAGAGAGAGAGAGAGAGAGAGAGAGAGAGAGAGAGAGAGATGTGAATACAATACAATAAGGGAATGAAAGTGTTTCTAAATAGAATAGCTTTATCTTTTCCTACAGACCCGTTCATTAAGTAGGCCTATAAAATACCGCTTAAATTGAATTTATTTAAGAAGACAATGGCCAGTGGAAGACAAGGGTGTAATTAAACACAGATTGAGCTTGTGTGTGCTGTCAGCACAGTATTCTTCATTTGGTGACAAAATTCATATTCTTTGTTATAAAGCACCACATTATCGCTCTTAATTACTCCCAGTAACACTGTAGAGCTGTCATAAAGGTAAACACAGTCGTCAAATAAGCTGTTCTCTGCACAGGGAAATACATTCAATTTCTCTGCTCATTCTTGTTCTTATCAAAACAACTTTGAGGTGTTTACACGGGTTCAATCGGCCGTGAGACTTGCAGCAGGGTATTATGGGATGTATTTTCATTACAGCTCTATCCCCTGCCGGTACACTTTCCCTATCTTTTCTCCCCGTGGGTCTCCCCTGGTCTCTCCGTAGGGAGAGACAAGGGAGTAGATGCCCACACACTGAGATCAGAGTTTTACAAGATGGAGCATCACTGGGTCATGGGTCCACTCCCTGATCCAGACAGACATTCTCTAAGACATTATCAGGATTCCCTCTGCAGCTGGAGGGTTTGTGAGGGACCCATCCTGCAATTATAGATCCATTTACCTTAAAGGTCCAAGCATGAAGATGAACGTCAGGAGTCAAGACACAAACTATATGTCTCCTAGTCTCAGTTTCCTCTGTCCATTAGCACTACATTACATAAGCAACTCTGTGCTGAACGTCTAAAATATAGACCCCCTGCAAGCTCCACACGGGACTCTCAGATTTTCGGGAAGTAACTCAATTTTCCATTGGCTGTCATTGTCCTGTCATTAAGCTTATCAAGTAATTCCTCATTATAAATTTAACATCCGACTTGGTCAGTGAGTTACATAGTTGGTCGTTGTGCATGTCAATCAAAATGCCTCGCTTTACATGTAGACGGGTACTGGCGCAGTTAGCCAGTGCTGTGTCCCAGACTTTATGTATGTCAAGGCTGGACAAGTTTCCCTCTCTTAAACCTAAAAGTGTCTTTCATTGGGCCTTTTAAAGAACACCGGATCGTTTTTTCTATAGCCACGTCAGAAGCCTGTGTTAGCTGCCTACTACAGCCAGTAGAATTGTATACAGGCCTCGTTTAGCATCTCTGAGCAATCGTGTGGTTTCTATGATACCAGTAAAGGTGAGGTCAGCGATGCTGGGGAAGGTTTGTTGATATTAAAACAAAAACACCTCACTTATCAATGTCACAGGGTGCTTGGTAACATAACCTGCTACTTTATATTACATAAATACATGCATACATACATTAGATACACATTAGTGTGTATCTAATGATTAATGAATAAATACATTAGTTTATTCTTTTAATTTATTTTACCTTAGAAGTATAGTAAGTGAATGTAAGTGAATGTAAGCTAATACACTTCATGTCAAATACACCAAATGCCTCTTCGTCTTCGCAGTTCGCTAGCTTACCATGCACTGTGGTGGGGGCTGAAAATACTATCTGGTACTTCTACACAGTCCTGTCTCTATGAATAGGAACACAGTGGCGAACACCGCTCACAACAACAATGCCTTGCCCTTCGCAATGTGTTTAGAATGTGTGGGGCAGAGCTTTTGAGGAAGCACCTTATGGCATTTAAGGGAGAGGTGTTTTGTAGGGATTTAGGTGCAAAGTTAGAAAGTGAGCTCGAGAACGACTGACTTTACCTTAAATCCTGCTCTAGAATCAAGGAGGAGGGAAGGAACTATTGTATGGAAACAACTAAACCAACATATGGTCTTTTTTTTAAACTATGAACTGTATAACCATGTATTTATGGAACCATTAACAAGCATAAACATAGCTATGGTAGGCCTACACAGGAACCACAAAGGAGTCTGTGTGATGCAAACAGCACATAGCTACACTTTGTGTGTTCCACTGCCAGGTTTGTTTGAAACAGTGGGCGGGTGCATCTACCAAAGGCTGTTTGTCAATATGTGGGACCATATGTTTGTGTGTGAGAGAGATAGTTTACAGTTTACACTAGAGGAAAGTGCCAAAGGGAAAGGATGCAATGCATCCAACAGTGGCCACATGCTGAGGTGCCCGCACACAGACTTCAACCGGCCAACTGCCAGCTTCCCCTTGGGAATACCTGAGATCTTTTATAGGACTTCACAAGCACGGCATTTCACTTTGATAAAACATATGAAGAGCCAGCCAACACTGGCATCGTATATATACTCTCGCTTCGAACACATGTGTGATTGACAGTATTCACGGTATCATTATCTATGCATACTTAACAATGATATATAATATTTAATAATATAATATTTTCACATTACTGTCACAATAGTAATGTGAAAATACATCAATAATAAAACAGTGGTGGGTCTAATAATACACACGTCATTCACATCTTGTGAATAATGTATTAGACCCACCATACTACTATATGTTCCATCCACAGACAGACAGAACAACAAGCCTATTGGACCGTACATTAAAACATTAATACATTTCCCCGCTTTACAAAAAGCTCTACGACAGGAACACTCAAGCAGCCTCTGATGGCCTGTGGTCAGGTAGGGCTGGGGGGGGTTCGCTCCATGGTCTCCTCCCCACCACTTATCCTACAAAACCAACAGATAAACATCAGATTCCCAGGCTGAGGGAGGCCACAGACCCACCTGGGAACAGTCACCAGGCGGTTAGGAGAGGAAGTGGGGGTGAAGTTTATGACCCGACCCCCCCAAACCCCCCCCGCTCCCCTAGTCTTTACATTGTACTTATTTCATTAGAAAGGAACACAAGCCAAGACATGAAGCCTCTGAGGTGACAGGAGATACGCACCACTTCAGCCAAGTAAAAGTTGATATTGATATAGCAAGACACACAATAACATGCAGCTCAGGACACACTTGTCACCTTTGTCACCACGCAGCGAGCGATAGCTTGACGCCATTGGTTTCACAGTGTGTGACGTCAGCCGTTCGCTAGCTAGCGTCCCTAATTTAAGGACGGGGCAGTTTGAGTCTTCTATTAGTCTTCCATTTCTCCGGACAAAGAAAAACTGTGTTGACTACTGTGGTTAGCTAGAGAGCTACTTAGGGACAACATAGAGCATTACGAGTGCCAGGAGACATTGGGGCACAAACGGTAACTGCTCCCATTCTTTCCCTAAAAATGCTTTACAGCCGGCACCCTCGCTGCAGGCGTTTCACTGCCAATGGCGTCCCCTCCAGTGAGTATCAAGTCTCAGTATAAACAATGCAGACGCTGAATGCTGGGCCTGATCTAAAGAGCACATCAGACATCTACAGCAGTTACACACATCACAGCCAACGTTTTACTGAAGGATATGTCTCAATTCTTGCGGGATGGAGAAGCCATAGCTGTAGTCCATCTGTTCTGCACCACTACCAGTGCCAAGTCAGTAAAACAGTTGGGGTGGGGAAGCGGGAGGGGAACACACAAATTAGTTGTGAACCCCAAATGAGCTCCTTTCAGGGGCGAATGCAGCGCCCGCGGTTCAATGTGGATGGTGGAGTCGTGCACTTTATACGCTCTGCGTCTGTCATTACCATGTGAATGGAAAGCTGATATGGAGGCCACAGCTCGTAGCCAGGCCCTCGATAACAGATCTGGGGGGTGAGGAAGGCAAACCGCTAGACACGGCGCTGGTGAATAACATCCAGGTGCATGTCCTGCTGTGCTTCCTGTTCCTGTACTAGGAGTCGCTCTAACATCCCTCGCCTGTGGACAATAGCTGATATATCCAGCTCTGCTTTATAGCTAGCCGTCCATTCCTACCTCCGCGGTTAGGAATAGTCTGAAGGCGATGAAGAAGAGTAGAGGCGGGCGTTTCCACAAACAGGCTTGAATTGCAGTAGGATGGAATTATGAAGGAATTTCCTCCAGATTTCAAGCTGTGGGAAAATCAGTTGCTAACAAAGGACAATAGACAGATGTGGCACCCCTTCGGAGAGGAGAAGGTAGGAGAAGGAGGTCACTTCATCGTAGGAGTCAGACAAAGGGGGCTTCCCATGGGAACCAGGAAGGCGGAAGGAGACAAAGGAGATCCTCGTGGATGGCATTATGAGGTCAAACAGTGAAGCGGCAGTGAGGGTGGGTAAGAGACAAAGACGGTAACAGTCACGTTAATAAAGAGAGAGAGATGACTAACTTATAAACCTCTCATTAGGTTTATACTTGAACTTAAGATGGTTTCCAACAGCATGATACACTTTACTTAAGCGGTTCTAAGATGCCCTACAGTATAAATCCAAAATTAACTTAAAATTGATGGCACCTACTGTAAAATGTTGCAGGAGCAAAGTATCCCAGAGTTTATGGAGAAATATTATACAAGAATTGCTTGATTAGGCTACAGCCTGTCTTCCTTTGCAGGTCACTGTCTAAATCTATGTAAACAAATATAATGATAATTATATCATTATAATTATGGTCATTGTTAGGCACCGTTTTTCTAATTTGACACACTAACATCACATCTTGCAATGAACTTAGATTCAGTTTTCTATGTGATCACTTAAATGACAGAAAATCAATTTTATACTGTAAATCAGGCCCATGGTCTGCAGTTTCTGAGAAGAAACGCACATACAGGAGCTGTAGGAAACCATGATAGGGGTTGAGGACCAATCTTTAACACTTTATGGTAGGGGTTAATGCGGTTCACTCCGTCCAAACTGAAACGTTGTGGGTCAGACTCCTGCTGTAAGCATCCTTGAGCAAGATATCTTACCTTGTGTATCTATGAAACTGTACTACTGCAACTACTAAAGTTTTTTAAAACTAAACGACATCATTATACATTTCAAAAGCTACTGACAAATTAGGACAGTAACTGCCACTCTGAAAATATATTCATCTCACTGTGCAGCTCTACATACATACATATGGTCACAGATTAATGGGAGCGCATACTGTACTCGTAGATATAAAATCAGGTGGCATTCTGCTTTAAGGTATGTGATTTAACCTTGGGAATCCCTGTCCTCTCCCTTCCCATGGCTGAAGGGCTGTGCATACGGCTATACGGTCAGGCTAAGGATTAGGTGATGATAGGGGCAGCAGGCTAGATGCGAGATCAGAAGAAGCCAACCTTTTAACACATCACTGCATAAACATAGAGCTCATATAATCATCATGAAAGACAAGGGGGACTAAACACTTAGCTGCCTATGCTACACAAGGAATAATACCAGTTAAGAACTTGCTGTTAATCCCCTTTTTGTGTTTAGTTATCCAAACAAAAGACATATCTGGTTTTAGACTGTTCATTGTTCTTCTGTGGCAAAGCCTTCCCCAGCCCTCTAAAATTAACATTTATTCCCCCTTTTACTGACTAAATCTCCTTGACTTTGCTCAATGACTGGTTACATGGTTTCACGGTCGTTACCGTGGTGTGACACAAGAATGCCAGAGCACTTCATGCTAAGCCTACACGTCTGCCACACTATAAAACCCTATAGTGCCACTGTTTGGCTTTGTTGACACGCCATAAACATGCCTGCCGTGATAGATCAGGCCAGACAGCAGGTGGACCGTGCCCCATGAACCCACGGACCCCTCTGACTCACACAACAGCGGCTCTCTGCCCATTGATCTTTCCATCCGTCTGTGTGTCGCCCACCGCGGCTTTCAAACGGCAGCAACCTGACAGACATGTAAACTCTTCCCACTTCCTAAAACAAGCCCAGATGCAGAGTGAACTCCAGCTGCATGTGTTTAGTAAACATGTCGCCGAGTGACTGTGGGGGAGGCCGAGGGGGGAGTGGGGGGTTAAGTCAGCGGAGCGAGGCTAGGACCCTTCAGACCACCTGGACACACCCAGCAGTTTTTTTTTAATGCTTTACTAAAGAGAAGAATGTAAAACCCCCAAACCACTAAACACATAGACACATGCAAACATACACTTAGATTGACATAAATATTTACGAGATGGAGAATGACATCTCATTGAGTATTGGTGGAACGTTTTATGTGCCCAGGATGAAAATGATTTTATGGTGTTCATTTCTGTTTTGTTTTGTTATTTATGTCTTAGCTTCTTTTCAGATCAACATATGCTTCACATTTGTGAAACAGTGTACAGAAACGATCACTCCCTCATTAAACAACACAGTCAGAACTGGGTTGGTAAATGACTTGGAAGCATGGTGGCAAGTCCAACGGACTACTGTCATTATGTATTGAGTTTGAGTTCAAACCTGCTACAATATTGGATAGAACACCCTGGCAGCTGAGATGCAGCAGATGTTAATGATAGTCTGGCCGCTGCTGTGGATGGAGAATTAAGAGCATAGGATTGTGGAGCTCAGGAGATCCAGGGCCACACAGAGAGACAGTAGGTAAGTATGGACAACAATGTGATTGGAGTGAACAGAACTCAGGCTGTTTGCCTGAACAGGAAAAAGGAAACCAACTGTCAGGAAGACAAGGGCGAGTAGCTCTGAATAAGTTCATAAATAAGGACAGCAAAACTGCAAGCTGTATGTCCACATATAGCCAGGCAAGATAATAGCTTTTAAGGAACTATAGGTCCACTCTACAACAAAGAGAGACAGGACTTTTTATTTATAATTATATATGTATATATATAATAATATATATATATATATATATATATATATAGCTTATATGTAGCCTTAACCTTGCAATACAGTATCTGAAGTGTTTTCATTTATAGACAGCCCCTCTTACCGCTTGTGATATACCGAAGCTGTCTCTCTGTTCAGTTGCGTCCCAGCAGAGTAGGTTTTGTACAGTCCTGTTCTCCAGGTCCCCTGAGCACAGGCGGTCAACCACAACACCAGCACAGTCCAACATAAACTTTTTCTGTAAAGCGCGGACGCGCATTCACTCTGACACGTTCCCATTTCCGTGGCGTCAAAAGTGTGCTACTGCCTGAAAAGTTTCTAATAAGATTATACCAGCTGGAAAACTGCCGGTGGAGTTTCCAGCTCGAAGAAAATAGTAAAAGAGTCAAAGAAAAGAGCGATTTGTTTCTAAAAGGACGCGCATCCCATCCACTTATAGTTCGCAATCATTCACTTTATAAAATTGACCAAAAATTACTGCCACTAAGTCGAGGCTAAATTTAAATAGAGTAACAGATCGACATGAATAGAATAGATAATGCAGTAGTCGTTGAGTACGCAAACAATCTTGCTTCAGCTTTATCCAATAGTTCTGCGTGTCGCTATTGATTGCTTGAGCAAAACCACGATGGCAGTGCGTTTGTTCTCTGCCTCCCACTCACTGACTGCGCGCATTTCAAGACGAGCCTCAGTGTGCGTGAAACGGTTTTATAGTCACCTCGACTCATATAAATGCACAACTGAAGTTCTTATAGTCTACCCTGCCCAGTGTTGATGCATTACGTAGACCCATAGTGGTTTAATTATAGCCTGTTAACTTCTCGGGGTAGATGCGCCTATGTCATGGATATATAAATAACAAATTAAGAACCATCCCTAAAATCACTATCATACAATGTGTGATGACATTGTCTACATTTACAATTGTATTTTCACGTGGCTAAATAAAACAGTTTTGCTGTTGTTGTTGGTATAGGCAATTGCCATCAGAAGCTGTAGTCTACAGAGTCGCCTATGGCAAATACAGGAGAACATTTTAGGTTTCCGTCTGTGCCCACGGATGTGGGACCTGTAGGGTTACAGTAAGCAGTATCCACAGGGTGGTGGTGGGCCTATACTGCTCTAAGCCAAAACACCTGGCGCAGCAGTTACAGCCTGAGGTCAAAGTATATGTGGTTGGGGTGAGTATTTCTCAGGTCTCATGGTGGGCATAGTTAAAGTCTTCAGGCCATTGGTCAGAAATGGGAGATCAATTTAAAGCAACTGCATTACACTGAGAGTACATGACCTGACTGCAAGTAAGTGCTGAGTGACTGACACCACTCTCCACTCCACCCCCTACAGAGAACAGTTAAAATATTAACAGCTATTAACAGCTATCTGATATCTTGAGGAGTCCACATTTAAGTTTCAGATTATAGCACTACATAAAACTGCATATTACTGTATAATTTAGTGAGAATGATATGCGTGTCAAACACCAGAACAACAACATGAGAAATAATATCTACCCCCCCCACTGGCATTGATAACCCACTGTGGCCCCTCATTGAAAACGTTAGCCCACCTCAGGGCTAACGTTCATGTTGGGTGGCGATGGTGTGCTGGGGTGTGGGCTTATGTCGATTAATTCCACAACAAAGTTAGGTTACTGAAACATTCTTCACCTACACACATTTTGATTATATACATTGGCTGTAGACGAATCATTAATGGAATCAATCAATCAGACCAATTGTTTTGATTTAAAGCTGTGCCATGGAGACAATATTGGGCATTTAAACTGGCAACGTCACTTAAATATACAACATATAATAACGTCACTCTTTTGTTCATGTTTACACGGTAGCACAATCTGGTCGGTGGTTTCTTCCTGACAAGTCTGGCCATCCAACTGTAATTCCATGTTCCAACCACTAGTAGCAGCATAGTACTGTAGTAAACCTTTACCGGCTACTCTTGTTTTAACCACACTGTAGAGAGTATAACACTAGCAGAGGCATATTGTTTCTCCTCCTGACGACTTACCCTAGATTTCAGTAGCCTGCATATCATCTAGAATTATTATACATATTTTGGTCCTGACACTCTCTCACACACACACACACACACACACGCACACGCACACACGCACATACACACACACGCACACACACATATATATATATGGTGCCTGTCTTTAACTTTAATTAATGTATGTTATAATTTTTAACATATGGATATGTATTGTTATTGTGTATAGGCCTATATGTGATTAGACATCAAAGGTAGGCAGGGGAGAAGTGAGAAGTAATTTTTTTTATTGTGGGTGGTGACAATTATTCCAGATTAATTCAGATGAGATTTCCGTGATAACTATTTGGGAGTAACACATGGCACCAGATAGGGACAGCGATAGCTCACAGCTGCTATGTGCTTCCACCTAGTGGATAAGACAATATTATCTTATTCACATTATAGCAATCAAATCCCTAAAGTACCCCAATCTCTAAGGAGCTCATTAGGCTAGATACTACCTTCTTAATTTTCTGACCACTCTTTTTTAAATGTAAAATTCTAAGGACTATAACCTCCTGCTTCAATATATAAGCAGTCCACCCAACATATAATGCTTCACTCCTGCATTCAATAATATTTATTTATGCATTCACAATATTATACACTTAAACAGATTTTTTAAATGCCCTTACATTAATACACACATACGGTACTGAAGACAAATGGTGCTTCCCTGTCACGTGTGCACGTTTCTTCTAGTATTCTTCAGACCAGCTCTTATCTCATCTACTGCACTGCAGTCTGCAGTTGATTTATCTGCATATCAACTGCCTTGAGATGTCATCGCATGGCTGACCTGGTCGTACATGGCTCTTCTTAGATGCACAGGTACAGTGGTCTAGTTCTGCTTTCTCTGAAATCCTTGTCTTCTCATAAATACCTTAATCTCATTTCCTTGCATCTTCATGTTAGTTTCCTGGTGTATCTGGCGGAGGGTTTTGGGTGTTTGTTCTGGTCTCCTGAGCACCCACTCTCTATGCCTCAGATAGTTTAGGTCCTGGATCATGAACTTTAGACGCAGGGACAATTTACACTCCCTGAGGATTTCGGTAAGTTGAGAGAAACATTGGTTCATGTGATTTCTTGATGTCCCAAAGTCCAGGTCCTTTCCTACAGTGCTGAGCAGCTTGCATAGACACTCCAGGGATTGCTCTGTACGCTTCTTGAGCAGTGTGTCCACACAGTGGTGGATGATGGGCCAAGTTAGCATCTTCAGCTTGTAGAGCTCACCAATAAACGTAATTAATCCAATAGAACGCAGACAGGCCTTGTCCTTAACGTTCTCAAGCTCTTCTAGGGGAGGTTTCCGCATCATAGCTGATGAAGCACATTCCACCTTCCTTTGCTTCTTCTCTAACACCACATCATATTCCTGCTCCCTCTGAAACTCCTTCTGGCAGCGGTCTAACAGCAGTTTTCTGAAACTTACTGTGGAGTGTTTGTTCGTCCTGAGCACCTCAAGGGTGGCAAGTCTTTGACACATCAGTCCATATTGGAAAGAGAAGTTGGGCTCACGGATGGCCTTCTCAAAAATTAAGTCAGTGACTCCTTTCAGAATCTGCTCTGTGTCAATGGCCAGCTCCGTCACTTGTTTCATCAGTCTGTCAAACATCTGAGGTGTTAATTTATTAAGGATGCTCTGTACTTTCTTGAACATCTCCTCAGTGTGACTGAGTTCTCCAGGGCCAACCCTCTTCATTCGAGGTCTCCAAGCATTCTCTGCTTTATTTAGTTTGACATCATCTTTCATGGAGAGGCCTGTGATGACTTTCCATGATGTAGGATTCCACTGTAGGAAGACCGCCGATGGACCGTTGCCTCCTGACTGTGACATCCCCCTAAATGGGAACTCAATGTAATCCAGCACAACATTATCAATAGGTTGGAGATCCTTGGGCTTTTTAACACATGCAGGCTTGAACTGGAGGGCCAGCAGAAAATCTCTTTGATAAGATATCTTTACACTGGACTGGTTCATGAACTGGGAAGCTTGTTTCATGTTCTCCTGGCATAGAAAGCTTGTTACGTGAAGCTGGTTCTTAAGTCCATCGTCACACACAGAAACTGTTTTGTGTTCTTGCCTGGCCAGCGTGGCGATTTTGGACTGTTGTACAGCTGCCTGCAGGGAATCCTTTTCTGCTTGCAAGGCTTTTTTGTCACTCTTGAGCTGTTGGAGCTCAGTCTGTAGGACATTGCAGTCATTTTGCAAATCATTATTGACTGTCTTGAGCTGTCTGAGCTTATTCTGCAGCTCACATTTGTCTATTTGCCAGGCGCCCTTGGCAGTCTTGAGCTGTTTGAGCTCATTCTCCAGGGCATATTTGTCTGTTTGCCATGTGTTCTTGGCCGTCTTCAGCTGTTTGAGCTCATTCTCCAGGGCATATTTGTCTGTTTGCCATGTGTTCTTGGCCGTCTTCAGCTGTTTGAGCTC
>JAODUH010003027.1:3409-20409 GCA_027564835.1 Typhlichthys subterraneus | reverse complement strand
ATGCTGCATGGCATACATGTTTGTTTGCAAGGTGTGCTTGGCAGTCTTGAGCTGTTTGAGCTCCTTCTTCAGACCACCCTCTTCTGTTTGCCATGCCTGACTGGCAGTCTTGTGCTCATTCTGCAAGGTGTCCAACTGCAAAGCCAGTTCATTAACTTGCTTCTGAAGCATGTTATTAGTCTTAGAGAGGACATTTTTCTCTGCCTGCAGGATATGGCTGTCGGTCTGGCAATTTAACGCAATTAGCAGTTTATCCCTCTGTTCTCTACAGACCTGGCTAGATATCTGTAGCATGGTTAGCTCCTGCTGAAGATTCACCCCATGGTTTTGACAGGCCTGGTTGGACATTTTGAGCTCTTGAAGCTCCTTTTCAAGGGAATTAATATTTTTAACGAAGGCCTGGACTACAGCCTGAGCAGGCTCATCCAGAGTTTCTATGGTTTGTTGGTCTGTGGCAGTTGGGTGGGCCAGATATGTGTTCTTCAGAAATTTGGTCTCTGCCTTGAGGTCAGTTACCAGGTGAGAGATTTTCTTTATCTTCTGCTTGAGGAAAACACCGGTACTTACTTGAGTTGCCATAGTATTGGTTAAATAGACAGTTCTCACTGTGTCACTAATTACTGTTGCTCTACTGAATGTTCAGAATGTTGTCAAAATGGAACTGACCACGCCCTCATATGGAATGTGTAATTGTCTTGGAATAGGCCATATGATGTCATTGGAACATGACCAGAAACACACACACACACACACAGTAGAGGTGTACAGAGATGTCATTATCTGTATCTGTATCTATGTTCCGATATAGAAGACTGAAAGTAGGCGTGGTTTATACCGGAAGTCATGTTTTTAATTAAACACATCCAATTTTTGATCGTCAACGTCAACCTGGGTGGGGGAGGGGTGTTAATTGTGACAACAATGGAGGTAAAATTACAGAGTCAGAGTGCAGTTTTCTGATAAATGTGTGACCTAACTCCCGCTTCTATAAAGAAATAGGAAGGGAGACCATCTGCAATGATGAACTGGAACATATAGTATAAGGTCAATCATAAATTCTTTCCCAAATAGCAATTTTTGGTCGATTAAATTTCTATCGCATTATCTTTTCCCTGATTGGTCTGGCAAAATGACTGTCAATCACATGAACACGTGCACACAGAGCTGCAATAGGTTTGTATATGGACCTTGCAAGTGCAGACAAATGGGCTCCAAAGAGAGGAGGGGGTGTGTTTTTGGGTTGTTTACAAAATATTACTCTATTTCCTTATACATTTTCTTTAGCTAGCTCTCGTTGCAACTCTGAAATCCTATACATACAGCAGTTTTTTATCAAAACTATATGAAATTTAGTATAAATATGTGAAAGGTCATTTCCATCATTTTATTGTAATTTCAATTTTCAATATTCCTCAATCAAAGAGTTTTGGAAACAGTGAGGTAACAATAACATTGATATATGCCTGCACATTTAAAAATAGAATATGTTTTTAAAATATGTTAAAACAGTTGAAACAAATGAATATGTTAAAACTTTGTGAAATATCTGTCAAACTGAAATTCATGTATTCATTTATTTTCTGTGCAGATTAATAACAGTATAGGGCGTGTTCTAAAAATAGCTGTGTTGGTTTCAACATCCTGTACTGAAGGAGGAAAACAGCAGGCTTGCTTCTGTAACTTAACATTTAAGAAACTGTGGATTCTGGGATCTCGTTGTCACATGGAGGAGCTTGTGGCACATACATGTCCTGGCACACAAACAAAGATATGGAAGAGAAATAACAGAGAGATGACAAAATGTCATACAAGAGGGAGACATTAACCCAATTAAAACTTGTGTATTGAGACTATTAGAACATGTCTTTCTGACATATCCTGTACACTGTACTACAATATCCCTTCAATAAGGCATGTTGGGCAGAGCCAGATCAGCTCTATAGAAAGCTCTAAGAACTTACTATGAGCTGGTGGTTTGTGGCACTCTCCATCAGCTGCTTGACTGAGGGATCCTGGCAGAGGATTGAGAAAGGAACACGGCCCTTGGGCATGTAGCCCAGCTTCTTGAATATACCCACCAGGTCCTAAGAGCCAAGATACATGATAATAAATACGGAATTAGATTAAATGAGATGTGACATCACTCTATCCTGCTAGGAAAGCTGTGCAGAGCACAAGACAAATAATATAAGCCTTGCTTTATTTAGCATATTTCGTACACAGGACAATTCAAAGTGCTTCACATCCAATAAGGTTACGGGAAACCAATCCTATATTTGTTGATTCAATCCAGCATTGTCCTGTGTAATGCTGTACTCCCTTTACAGGTAACTGCTACACATGTGAAACATGTGGAAGTAATTTATTTTCTGCTTATGTTTTTCCAGATACAATAGAGTTGACTGGGAATTCAAAAAAACATGTTACAGGTAGGTTCTCCACAAAAGGAATAGAGTATAAGGTGTTTTATTTAGGGGTGTCAAGCAATAAAAAATATGAATCTAATTAACTACAAGCTTTGTGATTAATTAATTGAATTATTCACATAAATAATTATTAGCCTTTTCCTCCATTTTTTGTGACCAGGCGTCAAGGCAATGACAATTTAATACTGCACTGACATCTTGACCTTAGATGAAAATCAGGTCCTTCCATCTCCAAAAGTAGTGTCCAGCCACTTGGTATAGTTTTGACAGTGACCTCTGACAACAATAGTTTTTCAGACACATTCTCACCTACGCTGTGTGAATTCTCTGGCCACAGCAACAGTAAGATCAGCCAATATTCCACTCCCGTTCACTTACATTCTATGCGAGCGACAAAGCGAATAAAACCTGCTTCCTGTGGCAAAGCAAAATCACATCTTCCCTTCGTCCAGAGTTCAACACAGTGGAACAGCTGAATTTGCAGCCTCAGCCAACATCAAGGAAGTGTGTGTGGTTGACTACACAGGGCTGCAATTGTAGTTTTCTTAGCGAAGCAGGTTAAAATAGTGGATACTTTGGTTATTGCTGTGTCTAACCATAGTCTAACCAGACGGTTTTGTACAATGTTCCTAATGATAACTGCAAATTTCCCCCTACTCATTTTCCCATCACAAAATATAAACCGCTCTTGACAAATCTGCTTGTGTGACTAACAATCGCTGACACAGCACTTCAACCTGGAAAAGGAGTTCCGCGTGTGTCTCACCTCCTGCACTGCCCACCTTTAGCACGACAACATACAGTATGCATTTTGCACCGGAAGGCAGCGGTCTATCGCCTGCCTAGTCTTTTTTATTATCTATGTGTGACTTGTAATGACTTGTAAAAGTTGGTAATTTGCATGTAATTTGCCTTAGCAAAAGTAAGTAACGGGGAGGAGCGATCTGTGAGATGAATCTGCGTTCATTTTTTCTATAAATAATGAAATGGAATGAAGTCATTATTTTGACAGCCCTTGTTTGAATGAGTCCAGCATTCCAGGCAGTGCGTGTTACAGTATGTGGTCCTCTAAACCTGAGAGCTATGGCTCCACCCACTACCTCTGTGTGCTCTTCGTGGCTCTTGCAGCCTGGGTGGAAGCGGTTGCTTCCCGCCATCTTGCTGCCAGTGTGACAGATGACAGCAAGAAGAGCAGGGATCGACACTCCCGGTTCCCCAACAGTCTCCTCTTCCTCTTTCTCCTTACCCTCCTCTCCTTCTGCGCTGGTAAAACCCATAGCGTCCTCTAGGTTTGACACAGACTGACACGCACACACACACACACACACACACACACACACACACACACACAAGCAGCACCGTAAGCACACAGTGATGCTGCTATGGTGTACGCTGCAGATGTTAGTGTGTGTGTCCAGCCACCTCCAGCAGCCTGTTGCTGTTCGGGGGCTCCAGGCGCTGGCCCAGCACCACGCTCAGGGCTCTGGTAAAGCCCTGGCAGGGATCAGGGTGGGCCGCCAGATAGCGCAACATGCACACGTAGTCCAGGCGAGGGGGAGAGGACGAGTGGTCGGCAAACACCTGGAAGAAGAGCTGTAAACAAGCAGAATATGGAATAAACATTTGAAGATGAAATATCAATAGAAAGAACTGTTGCTATGTGGTTACCTTCTGTAGGCTAGCCAGGCGGTTATAAGTTAGCGGCTCGCTGGGGTCTTCAGCAACAGGCTGGTCTTCTATGGAGAACCACAAGTCTGTCTGTGATGAAGAACGACAGGGAGATCTGTTTAACTCATCCTGGGCCTAGCGCATAGAGTCTGCATGTCTGTCCAGACCATAGACACAATTACAGCTATTGATCTTAGTGTGTGGTGGTGTGGTATGTGTGCCAGGGCAAACCTGTAGGTACTGTTCCCAGGTGACATAGCCCGTGTTATTACTATCAGCTGCCTGGAAGTTTTGCAGCACAGCAAGCAGCTGATTCAGAGAGGGCATCGGCCAGGGGAGGGCAGCACTGAGCAGAAACTGACGCCAGTCCACCAGCTCAGATTTCTGAGTCAGTAGAGAGACCACCTGCATCAGCTAGGGAGAAGAGGAGAGGGGAGGAGATGAAAGGAGAATAAATAAAGGACAAGGAGAAAACATAGGCCCCAGAATACTTTATCTTCGTGTAACTAAAACGTGGGCCTCGTGGCAGTCTGTGACGAACGCCCAACCTGTGTTTGTGCCACGATGATCCAGGGCTCAGTCAGGGATTGGAGAGAGATGAAGTCCTGAAGCACACATGAGAACTCGACTTTGGGCATCAGGCCTAGCAGGATTATGGAGATGATTATAAGTAAGAAGCGGTACAGCTCGGACAGCCACTAATGTCTCGACCAATGTGTGTGTGTGTGCCATAGTCTGTATGTATAAATGGACAAACCCTCCGTGACGTCACGCATATCTTTTCTCAAGAACGTATTTGAACCCCGCTGGCCGTCACCATCATTGCAGTACCTCACCCAGCCTGTAGCCCCCCCCCCCACATGCGCCCTATTCATTATAATGGGAAAATGGATGGCTAATCTACCTATCGTATTTGTAACTGTACAGTTTGCATGAACGGGGACACAAACTGTTTTTTTGAACCAGGCTGTAAACATGTTTGTTTTTGCTGTAAAGTCAGACATTTTAACAATGCTGTCTATAGGGATTGACTCCCTTTTGCAGCCAGCCTCAAGTGGCCATTCGATGAACTGCAGGGTTTGGCACTTCCGTGTGTATTCATTTCTCAGCACCGCAGGTTCCTGCTTAGTGTGTACCTGTGGGAGCGATATGGTACAGCTGTGTGTACAGGGACTCCAGCTGAGCCACGGTCAAGGTGGAGCCTGTGGGGTCCTCCTTGGGTGGGTGGACAGATGGAGGAGGGCTAGCCACCACGCGCAGGTCCCCGTTCAGATAAAAGTCAGACGCTTCCTTAGATGGAAACAGACGGATGGGTGGGGACATTAAGAAGAAACAACAGGTTTGGTAAATATGTGTCAGTAAATGAAGAATGTATTATGAATGTAGAGCCTTTTGGGTGGACACTCCTTTGTGATATAGCTAAGTGGTATAACAGGTACATACCAACACCAACTGATACTTCAGCTGAGCGCTGGACTCAATGTGATGACGTGTCACTTCTGTTAGCTGGTCAATACTGCGTACACAGTGAGCCACGATACAACAGCAAATGATATGTTATGAGTAATATTATTAGGTTTTTAACGATTTTAATGGTAATGGCCCCTACACCACCATACACCATAACCATTTTATGATAGAGCCATACATCATTGTTTAGTTAAGTCTGTATTTATCTTTTTCAGCAAAACATGCTCCAGTCAATTAACAGAAATAATTAAATCATATATAAATAATTCATTTAAATCTATTACAAAGCTATATTCTCTTAAAAAAAATGTGTAGGCTTAGCCTACATCTCACAAATATACTGACCTCTACTGTATATGGATAACATTTCATTTCAGAATCACTTGGCTATGTGACTCTCTAGTAAATGGTTATTCTAGATACGTTCTCATAAATAACATTGTGTGTGTGTGTGTGTGGACCCCCCCCCGCCCCACCTGGTCATGTCTGCCAGGTAGCGTGCTGCTAGCTGCTCCTCCATGCTGCTGTAGATCTGCTGTGCTCTGTGCTGCAGGGAGCGCACGGCACCCAGCGCACAGACCTTCAGCAGGCCCACACGGGCCAATGCAGAACACTCTGCAGGCACACACACACGTACACACACGTGCATGCACGTACACACGTGTACACACGCACAGGCACACGCACACATGTGAGTTTCTAATGTCTGTATTTCTGCGTGTGTGTGCGCGTGTGTGTGTGTTACCCTCATGGGCCACGGCCGTTTCATACTCCATTTGTAGCATGGCTACAACTAGTTGTGCATGGCTCTTGATTGGGTTTGGTTTAGGGGAAGTGGAGGCAGGAGCTGTGGAACAAGGAGGAAGGGAGTTTCATTTTTTTCACAGTGGAGGGTTAGGAACGACCCAACATCACCAAAGGTCACTAAGACCAGAGACACTACTGTATATAGAGTAGACACTTGGAGCATTTTGAATGGAGCGCTATGGGAGAATTATGAAAGCAAATGTGGCAGTTGGAGGAACATATCCAAGTAATAACATAATCCAAAAGAGCCAATTGTCTGCTTTATAACTGCCAAGCATTAACCTATTTAACCAACCGCGTGTTTGCATTGACGTAAGCCACCTGCCTCTACTGTCTTCCTAAATAACTGCCTGGGGCGTTTCAAAGATGGCTGCGAGTGGCGAGACCCGCCTAGAAGGACTTTGGCATAGCACAACATACAACCCAGCCCCCAAAGGACATACCACTGGTTTCCTCTGACGGCTCCTTTGACGACTTGTTTGACGACTTGTTTGACGACTCGTTTGACGACTTGTTGGTGGACTTGGGCGAATTGAGCGACTTTGCCGCCTTGGGCTTCTTGCTCTGCCTACCTTCTGCTTCCGGGCGCCCCTCAGGGACCTCTTCCTCCCCCTTCACCTCCACCTCGTTCTCCACCTTCACCTCCGCCTCCTTCCTCTTGGCCTCCGGTGGGATCTACGCAGACGGGAGTGACACAGCTCAGACCCACGAGACACAAATGCACACGCGTGGCCGTGAACACGTGCTCTGTCCCGTGCGGTGTTACCAGGCTAGCGATGACTCTAAGCGCCTCCTGGTGGATGTCACAGATACGCTGTTCCTCTGGTGGCTGGATGACAAGTTCATCCTGTGTCAATAGACAACCTGACTGTTAGGTGGTCTTACCCTTCACTGATATCGCCTCAAGAAAGACCCCAGCATGCTGATAACATTAACTAAATGAATGAACTAAAAATGTAATGGAGAAATAGAATTAAATTAGAGACTTCATGAATGACTGTGAAATACCTTCTTAGACAGGCAATATGAACTTACCTTGGAACTGGGCTCTGCGCTCAGCGGGTCTGTTTGTTGGGTGGTGAGAGGAGGTCTGTGGGGAGAACGCACTGTCAGATGCACAACAGACTCTACAGACTGGGACTGGGAGATCTGAAGGGAACACAATCTGTGCTAGCCATTGTTTGTCACAATAAGGCTTACATCTTCCCAGGCTTCACATCTATGTCCTTCACTTCTTCATGACTGTAGAGGAGATAATTACACAGATTAGACACTCATTTTAAGACCTGTTACATACGTACCTTACAATATGGAATCAACCTGTAATTGTACCCCATAGTTGTAAATGTATATAAAATACAACATAATGATATAATATTTTATAAATAAAAACACTATAAAGTTGTGCGAAGAAATATTCAAACTCGCTGTGTTAACATATTTTCATTTACATATCAAATGTTTATTACTATAGTATGTATATTTCAGCCACCTGACTGTTTCATTTTATTTTTTTTATATTTTGTATATATTTCTAAGATCAAGTGCTCATTACTAGTATGTATAATTCAGCCGACTGTTTTATATCTTTGTATTTGCAATGTAAGATGTCCTTGAGTGTTTAGAAAGGCGTCCCAAATAAAATATTATTATTATTATTATTATATGGGTGTAGCGATAGTCTCTCGCCTCTCTTGTGTGTCCTGAGCCGTGTCCTCCGGGCCTGCAGTGTCTAGCATGGGGAGGCTGTTGAAGTCTGGGGGCAGCTCAGGCAGCACCTGGCCAGACATGCCCAGGTAGTAGTCCCTCAGCACAAACATCGCACTGCGGAACCTCACCACCTCTATCTACAACACAGCAGAGCACAGCAGTGAAGATGGAGCCACAGAGCCAGCCTATACTAGCGCAACGTCAAGACCCGCCTACTTGACAAGGAGAGGTATCTTGATTGACACGCACGACGGCCAACTACGTAACCCAATGACCAAAACCGGACGTTAAACTGAAGAATATGTTGAGAAACGTTAAATAAGTAGGCTACTATTACCGCTTAAAATGAACAGAAATAAGTCAAATCAAGCACTGATATTAGGAAACAAAGCATTGCACTAGAGTCACATGAATGAGAGAGCTGGAATTATGTATAATAAACACAACTGTGAGTGAGAATGCTATGAGCATCCTTTTTACTATCCACAATCTACATACTCCACAAACTGGGTCATTGAGTGTGAGTGAGCGGGTCGTGAAAATTGCAAGCGGCCATTGAATGAATCAAGAACATCAATGAAAGGTCCGTGCTTTACTATCGTGTTGTTCCACTCATTGGTCGTGAGTAAGGTTGTAATAGGCTACTTGTTCCTGATTGGATGGCATCCTATTTAGCCGCGTGCACACCATAGATTCTGGACCGCTCTGCTCAAAAATATTCGGCCAGCACAAAGGTACAGTGGATAGGTTTTTGAAAATTATGTTACCGGTACTTGGCGTTTGGTTGGTCTCGAAATAGATTAGTTCTCTTTAGGTGGGTCTTGGCATATAACAGCTTAAGAACCCTCTACAGCATTGTCTAATCTGCTATCACACTTCCTGATAGTGCTGACAAGCTTTCAGTACATATGCACTGTATAAGCATATTATTATATAGGCGTTCAACAAAAGTTACTTATGTGATGTAGTGCTGAGATGAACCGAAGAGGCTGAGTCTACCGTGAAGAGAAGCCCACCTCCAGTAGGGGGGCGCAGTGCGCCGTGTGCCAACTGACAAGAGAGCTACAGCACCTGCATGAGTCTAGTGTGGTCTTCTATGAGAATGGTCGTGTGGGTGTCCAGCCAGCCATCTCCCATGAGGCAGGCCCTCTCCTTGGTGTCTTCTTCCTTACGCTGCTCACAGAGCTCCCACAAGCGCTCACACAGATCCTAGGCATTGTGAGACACTGTGAGCATACCGTGTTTCTGATGACAGCGGAGCGTGTGTGTGCGTGTGCGTGTGCGCGTGTGTGCGTGCGTGCATGTGTGTGTGAAGGCAGTCGGTGCTAGTTGTGTACAGGCTGTGCTCTGTATTACATCTAGTCTCTGGTGCAGTTCTGCCATGGTGTCCTCGTCCTCTCTCATGTCTTCGGGTATGCCGTTGAAGTCCTCCTGCCACTGGGACACGAACTCCTGCTTCAGGTCTGGGCGGCCCAGGTAATGCTTATATTCCTCTCTAGGAAAACAGGTAAGATTTATGTAGAGCTGCCCCACAAGCCACAGGTGATGCTTATACTCTCTAGGAAAACAGGTAAGATTTATGTAGAGCTGCCCCACAAGCCACAGGTGAATCTTATACTCTCTAGGAATACAGGTAAGTTGTATGTTGGGCTGCCCCACAAGCCACAGGTGATGCTTATACTCTCTAGGAAGCTCTGCCCTACACACTGAAACGCATTGCGAAGCATAGGGCATTGTTGTTGTGTGCGGTTATGCACAACTTCTTTGTGTTCCTATTTACAGAGCCAGGGCTGTGTAGAAGTATCCTATTATTTTTTCAGCGCACACAGAGGATGGTAAATTATCGTCCTTTGTGTGTGCTAAAAAATTATATGGTTACTAAAACAGTAATGCTAGTTACTTGGTGAATATGACGAAACGTGTATAAATGTGCTTACAACTGGCTTACAATCACAGACTACTTTTAAATCGTTTAAAATGTTTTACCTACAGTTTAATATCGATATTGGGCAACAGTGGCGTGTGTACGCATGCGTGCACTAGGGGGCACTGCGACAGCGCGGTGTGGCGCAGAAGGCTTGTTTTGAGACCTGATGTTGAAGAGGTGCCTGATAATCAGGCTCTGCTCTGAGCGCAGACTCTGCAGCATCTCCTTGACGTTGCTCACGTACAACTGGCACGTGGTCTTCCAGTACTGGCACAGGTACGCTGGGATCTCCTGCAGGCAGCGGGGGAGGGGAGAGGAGATGGGGATTGAAGACATGAGAGGGAAGGAGTAGGAAAAGAAAGGAGGAAAATAGTCTGAGAAATCATTAAACGTTTTAACAAACAAACTCAGACAGGATCGTCTCATTATTTCATATATGGCTATAATAGTACATTGAGATACTGTTTGTATAACTTTCCCACACTACACTTATACTGTACAGGTATATATACAGTATAAAGCATATTTACAGTATCTTTTTAGAAAGAGCGATGCTGAATAAGGTTTAAGGTAATAACACAATTTTAACTACTTGACAGACTTTGTTTTACAGTACTACAACACACAGATGGAAGCTATATTGTGTCATACTGGACGAAGAGGTTCATCCACATAGATGCAGCCAGATGATCCTGGTCGAATAGCAGAGGAACCTCCGCTGCCATTTGGGATGTTCTCAATTGTTGAACTGCAAATTGTATACCTTCTGCGTTTTTCTACTTATTGACCAACATATGAGAATAAATATAATGTGCAAGTTAAATGAATCACACACACATACATAAAACATTACAGTTTCTTGAAGCCTTCATGCATTTTCTCAAAATTGTAAACACAAAACCCAATTTTCTAACTACATTCAAAAAACCTCTGATTTTGCCTCAAAACAGAATGATCTGTTCTCAAAATCAAACAATGTTTTCAGATTATACCACAGCCAATACAAAGTAAATCACTACTGGGCATTATTTACACACAAGATAAAAACAATGGAAGTGCGATAATCTTTTTGCCATTGTGTTTAAGATGTGACATATGTGTTCAAGTTTTATTTGACTTCTGACACCTGCGGATTCAGTTAGAATACTAGTTATATAAAACATACTAGTTACTAGTTAAATCTAGTTAATCTAACCTTTGTGGGAGCTCTTAGGGAAAACATCTGTATCAGAGCGTATAGCACGTGTTGAACCTGAATAAGAGGAGAGGAAATAGGCCTCATATTCATTATTCATTCATCATTATAAGAATTGGATGTTAGCGTTGAAAAGTAACATTAACTAACTAGCTACCTTTCTTCATGCAAATTGTCTGTTTCACAACAGAATCAACCATCCTGTAGAGCTCTGCCTCATCAACATCAGCATCTAGCCGTACCAGAATGCTTTGCTCAGCTTCAAACCACTTCTCCAGTTTAGGCCAGGCCTCATGGAATGCTGTCATGCTATAGGAGAGATGGAAAGGGTGGAGAGGGGAGGGGAGGAGAGGAGAGGGGAGGGGAGGGAAGGAGAGGAGAGGAGAGGAGAGAAAAGAGAAGGGAGGAGATGAGAGGAGGAGAGGAGGAGAGGAGGAGAGGAGAGGAGGGGAGAGGGGAGGAGAGGAGATAAGAGGAGGGGAAAGGGGAGGAGAGGAGAGGAGGGGAGAGGAGAGGAGAGGAGATGAGAGGAGAGGACATGCTCTCACTAACCTGTGTTGTGTCTGTGAGTTCGCCATGTTCTTATTAAAGTCAGAGGCGGCCGTATCAGCAGTATCAGCTCCATCAGCATCAGCAGCGGAAGGCTCCTGGGTTGAGTCAGGTGGTGCTGGCTCCACCGTGCCCTCCAACACACCCTGCTCTGCAACTACAGATAAAACAGTTAGGTGCGCGCGCGCACACACACACACACACGAACGCTAGCAGCTAGCATGCACAACGTACAGGTGTTGATAGCCCGGCTGAGGGCGCATTCATCAGAGGCGTCCAGCAGCAGGGCCAGGTGCAGGACCGGAGCTGGAGGTGGCGGAGGTTTGGGCGCGTCAGGTTCACGAGCCAGTTCATTCCAAACACTTTGCTTCTTACTGTCAGCAGCTGGGCTCCTGGGACCCACCAAGCCACCAAGGGCTTTCTCCAGCAAATGAGCCTGGGTGATGTTCATGGGGAAACCGTCCAAAATCCACCCTGATTTAGCTGGGACCTGCCTAACAAGAGAAGTAATAATGTAATGTTTTGTTGTCAGATCCATTCTGTTATAGATCCATTCACTCCTTTAAAATCAACACCACTCAATCAATATGTAGGACATTATTACACCGGGTGAGACAGTATTAGGCTACGTTGTGCTTGCAAGCTTACTTGATAGCCGTTACAACTATGTCCACCAGCAGATCATCGGGAATGACTTCACCACTCCTCCTCACTGCCTCTGCAGACACTCCAAGCAGGGTATGCATGGGCAGCTAGCATGGGTTTGAACAGGGAGGGATTAATGCTACATCACTGCATTGCACGCGTCACTCAATATCTTATAAATGCATGGGACAAAACACAAGCACAGCACCGCACAGCGCTGTACTACTGTGTGTTCATCATGGGCACCTACGCTTGGCCTCTCTGTCACTTTGAAACACAATCGCACACTTTCTCTCTGCTTATTTGACTGGTAAATATGTCCCAGTGGTCTTCTTAATGGTCAATTTCATTTCCACCCCATGCTCAGAGAAGAAACTCAAACATTAACCATAACATTATTAGGTATTTTATATATTTCACTAACCTTCCTCTTGTTGCTTTCATCTTGTTCATGCAGTTCTAGATGTACAGTATACGTACAGTACACATAAAAAACAAGACATATGTTATAGTCAGTAGTCAGTGACAGATCCAGTTCATTGCAAGTGCAGTTTTTCTTTGTTTTAAATACCTTACATAAATATAAAAAATAGCAGTGACATTTATTTTCCAAATGGTTTATGTTATAACCAAACTGCATATAGTATTATATAACACAACATAATAGAATAGAATAGAATAGAATGGAATATGAATGCATTCATAGGTTTAAGGCTTCATGAATCCCTTTCCCACCCGGTTGCATCAGTGAGGAAGTCTGCTTCTGTGTTTCCTCTGCATCCTGCTGTGCATCTTCACTGTGTTCTGGTCCCTGGAGACATCACCGGAAATATTGATGACAGATTATTCCTTATTACTGTGAAAATACGATCAGATGCGAACCACTGTACATTGTTACCAGTGTTCTCTATTGGAAAAAAAGTAGTGAATGTCCCGTGTCTGTGCGTGTGAATCGCGTATTATTAGTAGTGCAGTAGCAACTCCACGGTGTATTGAACAGCTCACCAGTCCTGTATTCTTTGAACTGTGGTGTAAGGGAGAAACACAATGTTCTCCTAAGTGCAATTAGGACTGCGTGAGACAGCGGGGTCTTCAGAGACACTCCCGTCTCATGACACTCACCTCTATAATCCTGGCAGCGTTCAGGGCCTCCTGGAGCAGTGTGGCCGCCGATAACACATGGATACCATGATCTGGATACACACACACACACACTCACACTTCATGTTCCTTAAAATCGAAGGAAATCGTCGTAGTAGGGAATAAGGTAAAACAATCTGACATTGATTTGAATTGAGAGATTAAGGTCAAGTTCAGTTTACTTTATTTGTACCCGTAGGTGGTTTACGTTTGCAGAAAGTAAGTAGTGAGATTAACGATTTCATTTTAAGATAATAGTGTTAAAGAGAAGAATATTCAGTATCAACAGGTGAGAAGAACATGAATAATTGCTCCTACAGTAGATAATTGAATGGAAAGACAAGGAGAAAAAGAAAGAATGATAGAAGTATAGTATAAAGTATTTACAGTATAGACCTACTGTATATACAATTTTGATTATTAATACTGAAAATACAAAAAGCAAGATGTATAGTGTACAGATATCATTACATACATGTTATGTGTCTGTCATTTTCCTGCTGTGTACCTTGTGCAATCTTGTTTAGGCAGGATGTCTTGCCAGAGAAGGGCTTGCCAAGGACACAAGCTTTCAGGGTAAAATAAGGGACAGTGGGAGGTAGGGCACTTGGCTCTGGAGGATGGACAATTCTCTTCAACCGCTGGAATACATGTCCCAGAATCCAGTGGGAACCTGGAAGAGTCATAGCCTGCCCTGCCTTCGCTGGCCATGCCCACTCACCTGCCATGTTCTGACACATAACAGATTAATTTAGGGGAATCAGAACGTGAGTCAAACTAGAGGTTGTTCCTTTACGACTTCTGTAGTTAGTTCCTGTACATGTTGCATGTGTATGTAAATGAGACAGCAGCTATGAGAAAGCGGTATTAGCTGCCTAAATATAATACTAATTGTGAAAAGGTTCAACATAAACACAGTTTATATGAACTCTCCATCTCTGACTCACAGTGTAATCATCATAATCTCGGTTGCTGAATATCTCCTGTTTCTCCAACTCTACGGGGTCTAGCCGAGCCCAGGGTTCAAACCCTGCCTGCTCGCCCTCTGCAGGCCCATACAGAGACAGGCCCCTGATCAGACTCTCCTTCCAGTCCCTCATCATCTTTGCTGGGATCCGACTGAAGACAGGATAGGAAAATAGCAGGACAGAGGAGGGCCAACTTTAATAAAACTGTGGTGACAGTCTTTGACAAAAATGGATTTGATCATGGGTTTGAACTGCTTGAGTTTCTTCATCAGCATTTATATCATGGCAACTAAAATTTACGGTAGTGATGTCATAGTGATGTCATGAACAAATGGTATATTATGCTGTATATTACAAAATATTAACACAAAATGTCAGTTTGGTTTTTGTATATACTGTGTGTATATATATATATATATATATATATATATATATATACTGTATATATATACAGTATATTTGTGACTGAAAAATATATAGTTTATATAAATGAAAAGGGTTTGCTATTAGACGCACACACTAGTCCTGCTCAACAACAGCGATACAGCATGCCTTTATAGGCTAAACAAAGACAGAATTCTAGTTTTATTTGACCCCTAGATAGTACATTGTGTTTTCCACATTTTCTTAACATATGCTGTGGTGGTTTGGACTCCTATGCATCATTTTGATTTGACTGCTCCACAACACCAATTAAAATCGCTTCAAATTTAGCTTACAGTTAACTAATTAAAATTGGAAAAAGACGTGATACGAAAGATTTTCTTTGAAACTAAAACATAAAGTCATAAGTCAGCAATTATTAATGTTGATTATGCAAATATCGAAGATTTAACAATGTAACTATTTGGATGCCAACCGATGTTTCCAATACTCCCATTTTTTCAAAACAAATTCAACTCACTTCAGCCCACAATGATCCTGAAGTCTCTAAAGTGCCCTAGTTTGTGACATACTTCTCTGTGAGCAGTCGGTATTCTCCAACCTTGGTGGCCAGGTCCACTATCTGCTCCAAAACCTCCCGGCAGATGTTAACGTGTTTCTTATATCTGTTCTGAGCACGCTCATCTGCCATCCTCTGTTTGAATTCCATCTGCTTTCTGATTTCTTCTGCATCATCCAGCTTCGCCTGCCGAGCCAAAGCCTGCACCAGGCCTCAGCCATGGAAGTAGAATCAGATTGCTATTGCCTACAAATGCCTGCTGTTTTAAATGTGCTAGAGAGCAATATGTGATGTACATGTTTGTTACTTAAATTGCTTCTGAAACATGCACACTGTGTACTGTATTGAAATGGGAAGTCAATCATTCAGATTTTGTGGCTGTATGGTAGCATGGATGATTCAATTATAATTTAAAGGAAGTATACAGACAGTATATAAATATTATTTGTGACACAACTAATATATCGATTTAATGGATTCTTCACGATCATCAAAAACAGAAAAATAAAAAATACTTACACTTACACTCATGTAATACTTGTTTCACATAACAATACCTTTACCTCTAGCCTATATCTCTACATGCTGTCTAGTGGTCACATATAACATCTTATGGCTTATCAACATGAAGCTAAAAACTAGGGTTGAACAAATTAAACACATGTACAAATACAATAGAAATCATAATATAAGAGGGCAAACTTGCAGTCCGGACACCTACTGTACCTGCAAATAATTATTTTCTCAAAAATAACACTATAATTTATTGACACCATTAAGGCCTAGATACAGTACAACATATATAGCATATAATAATTCATATTTTAGTAATTTAATACGCATAATATATCCAGAGACATTTTGTACTACCGTTTCTATTGACCAGACAACAATACTCAAATGATAAATTACAACCAGTCAAGTTTCACCACACCTTTACCGTCTTCTTCCATGGAAACCTCTCTGTATCATACAGCACCGTACACTTTATACAGTAAATACTATAACAGAAGTACAAACTCTAGGTTGCACTAGGCCCTCTCATTCCAAGTAACGTGTTCCCGACTTCAGCCCAGTAAATAAAGTATAATAGCACTAGTGCCTAGCAGTGCAGCCTTTATCTTATGGACCTACTGTACCTAACATTGTTCTATGCCAGTATTGTACACCTACTCACGATCACTGACAGAGCCAACTGACTAATGAGAATAATGCAACCTATCTCACCGCCTCCCTCTCCAGGGCTTCATGGAAGTCTTGCTCTCTCCTCTGCTGATACTGACGCTCTCTGAACAGCCAGTTCTCTCGGATCACCTCCTTCTGCCTGCGTATCTGGAGGAGCTGCGCAACCATACGCTGCTCATACTGGCTCTGACGCGTCAGCCGCATCACCAGCTGCTCATTGAGCTTGGCATCCTGCAGGGGGACAGAGGTCCAGGACAACCTGGTGTCAGAGGTTAAACGGGCTGTAGAACAGACTGTAGAGGTCAACCTGGTGTCAGAGGTTAAAGGGGCTGTAGACTGCAGAGGTCAACCTGGTGTCAGAGGTTAA
>JAODUH010003026.1:0-11630 GCA_027564835.1 Typhlichthys subterraneus | reverse complement strand
TATTATTATCACTGACACACACACACACACACACACACACACATATCTTTATCGTAAATATCCTCCAGGCCCATAAGTCAATTAATATATATTTCATGTGAGTTTATGTAATGTCTTGTTATGTCTGCTGTCATACTGTATCTGCCTGAAACAATGTGAGGACAAGATAACATAATTAACACTAAAGTGACAATTTTGATTGTATGCGGAATTTGCCATCTTGCTATTGTAAACCTAAAATGGGAATTCATAATGTTTAAATGACATAATTTGTTTAGCTATTATGTTTTATGTTATTCATTAATTGCAAGATTATCCCTAGGTAGTGACAAACTACCTAAAATGTGGCAATACATCCAATACCATGCTGTGTGTAATGGGCTCTGAAGCTGTTCATGAGCCAATTAAGGGCATAAACTTTCTAGACTACATTCAGTTCAGATACAGTAGAGCATCCCCCCCCCCCCACCCCCCCAATCCCCCCACTCTCTCTCTCTCTCTATATACATATATATATATATATATACACACACAGCATATATTTATATATGTATTGCTTGATGAACATCAGCACAAACCTATTGCAATACTATGCACAATAGTTCTAGTCACTATCCTTATTTTCTACTCTTGTATGTGAATGTTTTTTCCTGTGCATTTTTATTGTGGTAGTACAATGGAGTCAATTTAGCTTTTTAGAGCATTCATCTCGGATCAGATTCTTCTATGTTAATCCTGTTACCGTAGGTGACTAGACTAAAGATTGGCTCAGGATCAATACTACCCAGGTGAATTCCCTCTATACCTTAATTAATGCACACTGAAATGCTAGTTTTCTGCATGGCTAGCTGCCTCTGGTCTTCATATCTTTCAATAAAGTCAGCAGAACTATAATCATGTGTGCCTGTGTTACTTGATAAATACATTACTTTAATACAATTGGTATAATACTAAATTATATCGAAAACCCAATAATTGTCAAACATATTTGGGAAGATACACACACAGAAGCATCAAATAGCATCTTAGATGTGTACATGAAAATTAGTTGTAAATAATATCCGTAATGTATCACTAGTTTGTATAGCATTTAGTATAGCGTGCATTTGTTTGCCTGTGAACATCGGTAAGGTTTCAGCACCATGGCTAGCTACCTTTATGTACCGTATGCATCTTGTCTGGCTCTAATCTGTGGTAAGCATGTATAGCAACACCATAGGAGAACAATGCATTATATGTACACATGCCTCAGTCCAATACAGTCTCCAATCAGACGTATTAAAGCATCAATTGGACAATATCCCTCTTTAAAATACATCACAACACAAAACATTCACTTATGAAATATTCAGATTTTATTAACAAGCGCAGTGCAAAAGTCACACTCCTTGATTCGTGTCCAGAATATTTGTTGAGTACATTCCCTTCCAGCACGTGAGTGCTATGGATAACACTCTTCTCTACTCATCCCTCGATATAGCAGCTAGACTTCCCCCAAGTCTCTACCTTACCTAGAAACAAAAAGGAAATACAGTGTGTATCACTGTATTTCCTTTGTTTCTAGGCAGTAATAATAACAAAACACGGCCATTTGGTTCCAGTGATACTTGATTCCATAATAGATAGAGAGAGATGCAAAACTAATAGAATGCAATGCAGAGAAGACAAGTGGGTGGTCAGCATGACATTGAGGCAGCTATATTTGACACACCAAACAGATTTGGCACAGCAATTTGCTGACTCACTCTGACACCATGGGGATTATGGGCACAATAAACTTCCATTTACTTTTAATGGCCGCTAGAGATAGCCTTGCGGATATACAGTAGCATATTTCTTGCCATGCAGACACACATACAGTATATGTGCAAGCCAATTTACATTCTCTGGCATATAATAGATATTTCTCTGGCATGGTTATGGTTATAAATACACAGAAAGCATTGCCAGAATATGCTGTACAAATATGGTATAAATCCTCCAATTTATTTTTTGATGTAACTTGATAATGATTATGTTGACATATTTGAGCTTTAACTGTGTAAAGTACATCATAGGTAAAATGTAGGCTACTTTAAATGTTGTGTGAATGTGACTGCTTTGTATTGCTGTTATTCTTTATACTAAGAAACATAAACACACTTTTTTGCCCTCTTAGCATTCTGCTACAGACCTTTTCCAAAATAAATACATTTGTATTGTATATCGTACGTTTAGATTCGCTGATGTTTTGCAATCACTTCAGTTTGCCTCAGCATACCTTGTGATTCTGATACAGTCAGGAGTTTTACCGTGGCAATCTGGCATAAATGCAAATCAGCATGAACACAAAATATAATGTCTGTAATATCCTGAACATAAAACTTGATTTGTCTTGCCCTACAACCTTAAGTAAACTACACTGGAACAACAAACAATAAATAACAATAATAATAATAATAATAATAAATCATAATAAAATAACAAAGTAGGAAGATTGACAGCACCATATGTTTTTGTTTACTCTGGTATAATAAGTATTTCACTTTACAACAGGAAAACAGTTTAATACATTTCACATTTTAAACGTTGTAATTTTGGCCTCAGTAGAGTAAGTGGTTTATATAAATGGCCCTTTAGAGATGATTGGCTAGCAATCTATTTCCTTCTCTGCTGGAAGCTGCACTTGCACTTTATTCCAGGGACATTTCTTCTTAAATTGTGTGGAACACACAAAATGGAACCAACCCATAACATCTGTCTCTGGATTCAAGGGTAATTTATTTTTCATCGAGCCTCCAGATATAAGCTCTTCAAAGATCATCTTAAATAAGTCATTTTTAAGTATATTAAAGGGGTGTATATTTGTATGTGCAACATGTGCCCATACACACACATCGCAGGGCCATACACTATCACGACTACAGGGTAGATTAAGAGAAAATGAAATGACTTCGAATTCAGCTAGCTCAGAGAACTGCCCTCATGCCATAAATAAGAAAATAAAGCACACAGTGATCATAGTGGAGTTTGAATTTGCCAGGGGCTTATTCAAGCTTTAATAATATCCTAAGTAAAGGATGCAGAACTCAAGCTGAAAATGTCCAGACTCTGCTATTTTGCCCTTCTACGTACTTCCTCTTATTTTCACCACCAACACCCTAATTCCTCACAGATATAAATGTGTCCGTAAAAAGCTATACTGGCAAATGAATGCCTGTCGATACATATATATTTGTTTACTGTAAGGTGTGTTTTGCAACCAGCCAAGAACTGTAGCTCCTTCTGACAAAGGGTGACACTGACATTTACCAAATGCATCACTGCCTACAGATGAGCTGCCGTGTTGGTCTCGTGTTTCACATGCAGTGCAGACTGCTTCTTCACCCCAGGGTGAAGTACGAATCCTTGCAACTTAGTCTGAATTATAACAACAACAATAATATAAATATTTTTGATTCTTCTTTTATGTTCTGATGGAGGTGATTGGAAAGGGAATGCACTTTATGTTGCTGCAAAAGATGTTTCACCAAATGAAAAACTGTACTCATAATACATTTGAGAATCATTGAGAAATAAGTAGAGGCCAAAAAGCCCAAACCTATTTGGGCTGGGGAAGTGAATGACAAGCTATGATTGAAAATAGATGAGAGAAATTAGCGTTGCTAAAGAAACAGCAGGTCAGCGGCATGAAATGGGAAACAAGAGTCATGGCAGAAGGGAAAGAACATCTTAGGAAGGAAGGATGCTGTTTCAGGTTCTCTTTTATTTCAGTGGCATTTGACAGTTGGATGTATTGGTTACATACATTATAATCTACTGTAAATGCAATAGGGGCTTGGTAGTGTCTCTCACTGGGCCGAAATGCACTCATTGTGTGTGTTTGTGTGTCCTAAAATAAAACATGTTTACATAATAACATTAAAGGGAAATTATTTTCACACAATTGTACAACTCTAAACACATATTAACATACATTAAAAAGTAATGAAAACAGTCAAGGCTCCTCAAGTGTCAGGTGTAAATTGTGACATTTTCTTAGTTATGTAGTCTAAATGCTATTTAGAATTAGTTATGTTAAAAACTTTGTGTAGAGGAACACAAATTCCATGAATAATGTACTTATATTACTGTGATTGAGTTCCTGAGCTTCTTCTTCTTTGGGAAAGCCCATTAACACATGGGCCCTCTCAACCGCCTCTTGTTGTTGTGGCCTGGTGCAGAGGCAATGAGGCTACGTGTTTATCAGGTCATTACACATGTAGTGCCTGCTGACAGAGCCAATTTTCCATTCCTAGAGATGGTATGAGGCACAGTAGATAATTATTTGCCCAGTGATGATTTTGTCAGCAAATAGATGTGAATACATTTGTTTGAATGGAAATAATTGCTGTATTATCTGTAGTAATACAGACATTGAATATATAAACAGTATAGTATATCATAATTGACAAATATTTTGATATTAGATGGTGTTATTGTTAGTTTGAATTGTATTTGTTATTAAGTGTGTCCCTCTCAGCTACCTGTAGTCTATAGAGAGCTCATCTATTTTTTTTTTCTGGGAGTTTGCTCTATGTGTGATAATTGTTTAAATAATGTATAAAATAAAGCCAACCCATATTCTAGGTTATATAAATAAAGTGTCAAGCACTTCATATTCTCCTAGTAGGCATATTTTTCAGTGACAACTGTTCTTTTCATGCACTTGTCCATCTTCAATAAGAGACAGCCTACCTACCGGTCCTCTCAACCAGACTGGTTACTTAAATACAGTATCGTAATTATAAGAATCATTAGACTATATTTCAAGCAAACTGCTGTTGTAGCCTAATACAACTAATTATACTTCAGTTTAACGACTCTAGCATAGTGGTGTAGATGAATTTGCCAGGCTAAATGGATTATGGATTATGTGACCTTATCATTATTGTCAAAACTGAAGGCCATCTTAAAACCGGTTAACCTTCTCAGGTATCTTGTAATGACATGTTTCTCAGAAAGAACACATTCCATGTAATATTTAAGTCAAAGGATTCAATTTGCCCGTATTTTCCATAAAGCTTTGATGGAATAGGCAACACTATTAGGCTAAATGTCAAAAGATCAACTGAAGTATTTTTAGGAAGCTACAATTTTGGCATCTGGCAATTTTTTAAGAACAAACACATTCTAAAATTGTGTGGAAAGGTTTTCCCAATTTGGTTGAAATTAAATGGAGTGGGCATATATACGTCTTTAAATTACTTCACATGCAGGAAAAACAAAAAAACTGCAACACTCCACAAATGAATAAGGGACATTTTGTTGTTGGCCATAGTCCTGAACAAGGTGTTTTTTACGATTCTGTTCAATAGTCAATTTATTTTACCCATTTCATCAGTCCTGACATCTTCCAGACTAACAACAGTAAACATGGGAAATCATTTAACCTCCTCCCTTAATTACCTTTGGGACATGTAGCTTTGCTCTGAACATCATCCTATTTAGTCACTGATGAGAAATAGCTTGGTCCGCTGCTGCCATCTGTAGGTAAAGTTGTAGGCCTACCTACAATAGGCTACTGTCATTTAATTACACATTGTGTGTGTATACAGAGACATATACAGTAGGCAATATGCACACACACACTACTGCAGTAGAATGGGAAGTGAAGGGCTCAAGGACTTTCAACACAGACCGTCATTGGATCTTTGTTGTCTTATTTGAGTAGTGCAGCTGTCGTCTCAACATGCCAAAAAAAAAGCCTGTAACATGCTTTCAATATTTGGTTAATATTAATAAGTGTATTTCATCAGCTCTTAACAAGTTCAATCATTATTTAACACGTGTGAACAGCAAATTCAGTTTCAGCACTGAAATGTTTATTTCAGTTTTTGATTTTGACTTCTACATTAAAAACAAAGTTAAATGTATTTTTTCTTCATCAGTATTATAGTTGGCCATGTCTGGCTATTCTAGTCTGTATATCAACAATTTAAAAGGTATCAAAGTCTAAAAATGTCTCGTCATCAGAAAAGCAAGGCTACATTAAACACCACATTTCTTGCATTTTAAATACTTTTTGCAGGTAATTTTTAAAATAGTGATAATGTGTTTCTGTTGAAATTACATTATGGCAACTGTAGACAAATTAAACAGGAATTATACATAAATGAGAAATAATTACATTATATAGGTATTGTTGTGAAAATATACTGTATGAAGCCATTTCTCCAATGAAACTTAAAGAAATTACAATTCTCCAAGATTGGATTAAAAAAATATCACCTCAGCTCAACATAGCACTTAACTTCAACTTGTTTCCCACCTAAAATTTTCATCACAATATGAATTTATACTGATGAGTAGTAAAATAGAACATTTTAAAATAGTTTTAACAGGTTGTCAAATCTTCACAAAGCAGAAAGTCATAATATATACATAAGTCATATCCAATAGCTTGAGTTGAATAAATATTCATAGTTCCATTTCAACGATAAATGGCATGCATTAGAAAACTTCCCATGCGTTCAGTTCTGCTTCTACAAAGGTTAAAGGTTGCCGGTAAGCGCAGAGTCCATGAGGTCATCGTCGTCGTTCCTCATGTAAACCGGGCTGGGCCGCGACGAGCGCTCTGAGCCCAGCATGGACAGCGACGAGTCCGATGCCGAGATGGGGGAGCGCGACCAGCTGTCCGCCTTCAAGGCCTGGCTCATGGACATGGCCGCCTTCTTCTTCTCCTTCTCCCTCTCTCGCTCCCTGTCCCTCTCTCGCTCCCTCTCTTTCTGCTTCTTCTTCTCCTTCTTGTGCTTCTTGTGCTTCTCCCCTGAGCCCATGGAGCTCATGTAGTCCTGCGGGGGCAGCGGCCGCACGCTCTGGTCATCGTCCGAGCTGGGGCTGTTTTGGTGGGACTTCTCCGCCACTGAGCTGCTGCCCGACTCGCTCTCGCTGTCCTGGGTGAGCGGCGTGTAGCCCGGCGAGCGGCTGTGGCTGGGCGAGGAGCGGTCGTGCTTGGGCGTGGAGCCGCTGAACAGTGGCGACGCCTTCAGGCCGGCGAGCTGCGCGCCCTCCCCTGCCTTCTGAAGGCTCACCTTGGCCTTGATGCTGGGCGAGCCGCCGTCCGGCTTGCTGATGATGATCTTGGCCAGGCCACTGGTGCTCACGCCTCCCGCCTTGGGCTCCATTGACTTCTTGTCCGCGCTGTTGCCCGCCATGCCGGACACTTTAGCTTTTGCTTCCTTGTCCGACTTCTCGCGCTTGTACTCGCCACTTTGGGAGGGCATGGCGTGCTTGGAGGTTCCCATGTTGGGAGCTCCGTTGCCAGGCATGTTCCCTGGACCAGGACCCAGACCGCCCCCACCTCCTCCTCCACCTCCTGGGCCAGGTGGAGGCCCAACCTCACAGCCGTCCTCCCCGACCCCTCCTCCTCCCACGCTCTTCAGCTTGTCGATCACTGCCGTCAGTGAGGGTTTCTTGTTGCGGCTGGGCGACTTGCCTTTAGCATTGGGGTTGTTGGCGTTATTCTGACCGCCCCCGCTTCCAGCACAACTGTTACCCCCTCCGGCGCTCCCGCCCCCACCCCCTCCCCCCCCGCCGCCACTCCCGTACTGAGACTGGGAGCCCCCTGAGAAGGACATGGAACCGGAGGAAGACGTGGAAGACGCCGAGCCGGAAGAGGAGCCGCCGCCCATTGGCTTTTGAGAGCTCATCCCACCGCCCGAGGAAGACTTGGACCCGCCGGAGCTCATCCCACCTCCCGAGCCCATAGGGGACTTCGCCTTGGAGGAGGGTGGCGTTCCGGGGACCTGCGACTGCATTTTCTGCATCATCATCGGGGAGGACAACTTGTCGGCCGAGCTGCCGGCGCGAGAGTGGGATGGGGAGATATTGGGCTTGATGCTAGGGTTCATCAGTGAACCAGGAGGCTTCCCGCCCTGGGGCTTCATCTTGCTGCTGCTGCCCCCGCTGCCCACCGGGCCAGACAGTCCATGCTTAGTGATGGGGGAGGAGCCCGGCTTTCCGAGGCCCATCCCCTGGGAGGAGACTTTAGACTGGGACTGCCCGCTGCCGGGCCCCACTCCCACACTCCCGGGCTTGGAGCCGCTGCCTTGTGACAGTGAGCCCTCCTTGGCCTTGATCTTCCCGGAGGACGAGGAGGAATGGGAGTGGTGGCTTTTGCTACTGCTGATGCCCCCCGCGCCCCCAGTGTTGCTGGCCGCGGAGCTGCTGGAAGTGTACCCTCCGTGGGACGAGGTTTTCCCCCCTGAAAGCGTCCCTTTGGGAATCTGAATGGTTATTTTGGGAATAGGAGGGGTGGCGCCGCCAGGGGGGGTCTGTGAGCGTGCGGAGCTACCGGGGGATTTGGAGCCGCCGCTCATGCTTCCGCCGGAGCCGCCGCCACTGGGCGGCGTGTAAGGCCGTCCAGCGGAGCTGTGAGAGGGCGACTTCCCGTCGGTGTCAGGCTTCTTGCGCTTGGGCGGCTTGTCTTTGGACTTGCCCTCACTAGAGGGCGTCCTGCTACGCTTTGCCTGCTTGCCATCCGACGAGCCACCGCCGCCGCCCAGGCCCATGCCTGTTCCTGTGCCCCCCCCGCTCTCGTCCTTTGGCCTCATGAGGCCCTGCTGCTGTTTGACTTTAGCCTCGGCGCTTTTGAAGTCAACAAGCGCCCCTCCCGGTCCCATCATGACGGGGCTCTGCCCGCCCACGCCGTGGTGGGACGAATGCACGTCGCCCAGATCGGGCGCTTGGCTTAGAAGCGGCTTGCCTCCACCGCCGCCGAAGACGATGCTCATGTCAAAGGCGTCTTTCAGCGAGGGCTCCGGGGTGCTCTGGCCGTGCGGCGCGGGGTTCTGGGGTGTTCCTGACGGGGTGTTCTGCTGGCTGCTGCCCCCGAAGCTCTTCACTAGGTCTATGTCTCCGTCGGCGCTGGGGGAGCTGTCGTCGAAGTAGCTCTGGGAGAAGCCGTGGCTGGAGGTCAGCAGGTCCGGGTTGAAGTCCGACGTGTCCGGGAAGAAGTTGGTGGAGGACGAGTCGCTGGTGGGCGTGGCGGCCGCCGCGTTCGCCGCCTCGGCAATCAGGTCGGCGCCGTCCGTGAAGAGGTTCTCGTTGCTGTTGGCGTTGAATATGTCTGCCGAGTCGAACACCGCGCTGCCCTGGCCGGAGCTAGACGAGTCGCGGATAGGGGTGCCCAGGGGGCCGCCATCATCCCCCCCTGCACTGCCCACATGGTGCTGCCCCATGTGGCCCCCGCCGGGAGCCTTGCCGGTCTGCTCCGGCAAATCGGACAGGATCTCGGTTATATCCGCTCCGATGCTGTCGGAGCTGGAGAGGCGGACCATGCGGGGTGGCAGGGAGACATGCTGCTGCTGGGGCTGGGGCTGGACATGAGGCTGCGTGTGATAGGGCACGCCGGGACCCGGGGGTGGGGTCCCACACTGGCTGGGCGCTGGGGTGATGCTATGGGGCGTGTCCAGCCCGTCGCCGGGCAGACTGACATCAAATATGGGGTTCTGGGGAGCGTCCACGTCCATGGAGAAGAGCTCGCGCTGGAAGTCGTCCTCGTGCGTGGCCGGGTGCTGGTGGTGGTGCATGGGCAGGCCTTTCATGCCCATTCCCGGGGCGCACGGCATCGCGCCGCCCTTCTCCGTCCCCCTCGGGCGCTTCTTCTTCCCCTTCGTGCCGCTGCCGGGGCAGGCACCTCCCATGCCGTCCGTGCGGGGAGAACCCGACGAGGAATTCTGCCGCTCTAGCGGACTGGAGCCGTACAGCGAGGCGAAGTCCTGGGTGGGGTTGTCCTTCAGCAGGTTCATCAGCATGGGATGGTTCTTTGTGTTGCTGGCAGGGGAGGACGTCGTGGGCGGGGTCTGGTGGGGCTGGGGGGCATTCTGAGAGCTGGGGCTGGAACCGACGCTCCCCGTGATCTGCAGCAGACTGGTCAGGATGGGATTCTGGGTGACTTTGCTGTAGTCGTCCGAGTGACCTTGACCCTGCTGCTGCTGCTGCAGTTGTGACTGCCCGGAGGGCCCACCTTGGCCCAGGCTCTCCCCTCCTTGAGCCTGCCCGCGGTTCATCCCAAACAAAGTGCTGATGGGCCCCGCGAAGTTTGTCCCCCCGGGGGGGCCTCCTCCGGTGGGGGTGTTGCCCCCGGTAAGCCCCGGCAGACCCATAGGATTGGTACCATCGGCCCCCGCGGCCATGTTGTAGCTGGGACTACCAGAAGGAGGCAGGTTATTTTTCACCATGATTTCCACCGTCTCCGCGATGAGAGAGAGGGCCGGCGTGTCTGCCTGGATGGTCTCCGCCTTCCTCCGAATGGCACGCATGGTCACTGGTATGGACATGCATCTGAGCAACAGAGGTAATACACAATCAGCTAACTATGCTCACTGGTATAAACATGCATATGAGCAAGAGGTAATACACAATCAGCTAACTATGTCGATAGGCATACGATTACGAACAGACGCACCTCTGCACCACTTTGGTGATGAAGTCATCCGTGCAGATCAGAGCATCTGAGAGACCCTTGTACAGCTTACAGGCCACCTGTCTGGAGTCCACCACCTCCATCACCACTGGGGGAGGAAGCGTGATAAGACGAGAGGGTTCACGTCACACGCTGACAGCGCGTAACGTGCAGTAAGGTACAGTATGCGCTCACCACAGACTAGCGACTCGTTGACAGGGTGCTGGAAGGAGACGCTGAAGCTGGAGTGGGTGAGCGGGCACACCTCGAACTGCAGAAGGCCTGCACTGTCTGTGCGGGGAAGACGCCGTGGTGGTCAGCAACAACAACAAGGCGCTATGCTATGTCCTCGTACTAAAAGAAGGCCGCTCACCCTCCTTGACGCAGGTGCGCTTCACACAGCTGCCTATCAGGGTGTTGTAGGCCGCCTGATGCCGGATTATGTCCAGCAGGGCCGGGACCTGGGCCGGGTGGCGGAAGGGGACCTTGGTAACCAGCGCTCCCTGGAGCGAGCGGCCCTCCTGCACCGGGGCGTCGCCGTTGAGGAAGTAACAGTGCTGCTGGTCTGGCAATGACTGGGGCGGCGAGAAGAAACGAGGGCTTTCAGTACAACTCTGGTATTGTGCGTGCAATCGGCATAATCGGGACAGCAGCAATACTGTAATTGACCTATCACAAGCCCCGCCCCTTTTTGCATGTCCTCCAATAACAGCTGAGAGCCGGATTTTTGGAATCTGACGGAACCTCCCGTCAACTGCCTGTTGTCCTGTAATAGCTTTCTATAGTGTTTTGTCCAACCTGGTTGCAGTCACTAGGTAGGACAAGTGAAAGGGGCGGGGCTTGGCATAGGTTCAATACATAGGATTTCCTCACTGAGTAGAAGTGCATGTTGTGCGAGGGCTGCGTCAGGGATCTCCCCTCCTCCAGGAGCTGGAGCTGGCTCTGGACGATGAGCTGGTAGAGACTAGTCAGGCCTGGAGAGCTCTCCAACACTGAGATACCTGGTAGGAGAGGTGGTGAGAGGTTGAGGTGCACCTAGTTATGCCTAGTGGTGATGATGATGATATCAACAACAGCTGGAACCTAACACACTAAAACCTAAACGACAAGATGTGTCTGAGAAAGACAACTGTAAGCCAACTTTAGGCAGTTGGCTTGACTACTGCCAAGTTAATAAACATTATGTATTTATAGTAGCTGTTTT
>JAODUH010003025.1:0-11632 GCA_027564835.1 Typhlichthys subterraneus | reverse complement strand
AAATGTACCGAACCGTGACTTCTGTACCTCGGTATGAACCGAACCGTGACTTTTGTGTACCGTTACACCCCTAGTATATATTTATTTATTTATTTATTTATTTTTTCCCTCCTTAAATCTACAATTACTACTACAATTTGAATCCTGGCCACAATACAACTAAATATTAAATTTCCAAATTTGTGGAATAAAATCAATTCGGTATCAGATATTACAATTTAGATTGTCTCTATTCATAACCAATTAACAAGGTATAGTCGGCTATTGTAAGCGAATACACATTTAGTCAAGTTCAGTTGTACAGTATTTTGCCATTTTAGCATTCTCTGTACATGCTGAACGAATAATATGGTACTTTTGCACAGTTCTGGCTCTGTAAATGAGAACAAATTCAGAGTGGCGAGCACCGCTCACAACATGCCCCTTGGCTTGGCAATGCACTTCAATGTGCAAGGCGAAGCTTCTGAGGGAGGGTTTGATTTGAGCTCGAAGTTAGCAAACGTTCTCGGAAATGACAAACCCTGCCTTTTTAAATGGGTCAGCAGTAAAGTTAAAATTAAATAAACAAGGGGTCGTTGTTTCCATTTTAACTCATCGTTTGAAAACAATCAGATTCTGTGTGTGTGTGTGAGAATTTGTAGGCATGTAGTGAATATGTATGCAAATACAATAAGACTGTATATGAGTGAGGGAATATAATATATATCAGATGTTACACCGATCATTTAATGTCCAAATTGTTGTTTAGTTGCTTTTTTTGGTATGCTTCTTTGTTTTAGTTTGTTATGCTTTGGCAACATTGTCTTTGAAATGTCATGTCAATAAAGCAAATTGAACTGAGAGACGGAAAAGAGAGAGATTGATAGAGAGAGAGATAGTTGCAGGTACACAGACATGGAGACAGAAAGTTCCTCAGAGAGAGAGGGAGACCCTTCAGGGTTCTTACAGCTGTTTTGCACAACCCTCCTTAAAGGTGTAGTCAGTGATTTTAAGGCAATACTTATTTTTTATTAAGCAAATATCTACTTATGGTCCACTAGCTACTTGTTCATTGTGCATGGAAAAGAATATCCTGGTGTTCCCAGCTCAGGCTCTGTAAATGGGAACACCACATTTTTTTTGGGGGGGGCGGAGCTTCTAATGGAGCACCCTATGGCATTGAAGCGAGAGGTGTTTTTGTTTTGATAGAGTTCAAATAACGACAATCTTTCTCCAGACTCCCCGACTCCACCTTTAACGACACAATGCACAAAAGACCAATTGAGTCAGGAAAGGTCAGAGCCTCACTCTGACGGCCTTTTGAACTTCACTGGGGGTGTTTGAAGAGCCGGGCCACCCTCGATGGTTCCCCTGTGCCCATGGCTTCCCTACAAATAAATAAAAAATAATTTGATCCCTTTTCAGTCAGCTGATGCTGTTAGCGATAGTACTGTTGACAACACTGTTAGTAGTGTTTCATTTCTCTTTTTGATTCAAGACATACATAACAGGAATGTGAGTCTATATGTGCACGTTTAACCCATGTTAAATTAAGTAAAACACAAAGAATATACTGTAAATCGGACAGGCAAACTTTTTTTATTTATTTATAATTTTTTTAAAGATCAACCAATCAGGTCCTTTTTTACAGATTACACCTTGCAGTTGGGGGACTATGTGAGACTAAGAGTGAAACTGAAAGTGGTTATAAAGTTAGTTATAATAGCATATGTATTAAACCTTTTAATGGACCCCGTTCAGGAGAACACATAAGTAAATTAAAACTGTGTGTGCGAGCGCTTCACCATATCTTGTGTTTACACATACTGGTATCCAACTGCTTGCAATTGGTGGGGTTAGTATTGATTGCAAGATAACACCGATACTAGGACAATGTGATTACACATTTCATTGTTTGGTTTTATACAAACCTTAATAGCTTCTCTAGATTGTACACACCAGCACATGTTACATGAAGCTTTTGACTTGATAACTAGAATTCAAATGTACTGTACAGGGTGAACTTGAGTCTTAGAATAAAAATCATTAGAAAATGTATGTAGTTTTTATTTATCATGTTGGAGTTTAACATTTTGCCATAAGGCATTGTGACTGTGGCCACTCAATGAATACACGGCAAGTGCCCGATTTATTGATTTATGTAATTCATTATTAATCATAAATTCACACTGGTATATAGAGCTGGGCGATATGGACCATAAATAATATCCCGATTATATTTATGTCGAATACCGATACACGATATATATCTGTATTTTCTATAAAGTGGGCTAAATCTTCAGGCATAGAGAAAATAAACAGGAAACCCGACGGAAATGTTTTATATTTCATTTAATCAACATTTTATATTTTTAGCAACATTAATTGACATGTGAGCTTTTTCTGGTGTCTCCGCCCCTTTGACACTCTGAAGCTCTAAGTGCAGGCATGGAGGGAGAGATGAACAAATTGGAAAAGTCATGAATAAATGCATAATATAACTATATCAATATAAACAATATTGTCAAATTTTATCTCTTTTGAAAAATGCCGATATACCGCCCAGCATTACTGGTGTATATATTTTCTTTCAACTTAACACCTGTGTGCCATGTGCAATAGTCTTTGCCCAGCAGACCTAGCCTGTCTCCACCTGACTATTGCTCTCAGCTCTTTAGCGGAGGTTACGGACTGAAAACCCCATTAGCATTAGCGTTGCCACAGAAACACTGTCCAATCGTTTCAAAATTAACCAGAGGGTCTAGGAGGAGGCAACGACTGCCAGCACAAAGTGCATATGGCCTGGTTAAACCAGGCTACAGCAGGCTACCGTACTGCTCCAAACAGTCTAGTCTATGCTACGCTATACAGGTAAGGTGTGACAAGCTTGCCGGGGCACTTTTTTGAGTTGAGAGCTTAATGACATAAGTTGAATTCCTCTATAAAGGTAGAGTCCTGAAGATTGTTTGATATTTGGTCCTGGATCAAAACATAAACGCCTCTCCCATCTGCTAAATAGTTCTCCCTCATAAGCTCCGCCAAACACGCACATTGGAAATGCATTGCCCAGGCTAGGATACGGTGCGGTCTGCACCACTTTGTTTGTGTTCCCTTTACAGGGCTGTGTAGAACCACCAGATTAATAACTGCACGGAACGCAAACCGGACATCTAGCGGGCCTTGAGGAGATATCTTCTGAATTTGACGTGTGTGACGTTAGCTTACAATCGCTGACTCACCTTTAAACCAGGAAATGTTCACTGTTTGAACGGCTGGTTTTATTTTGTGTCTCGCTGCGCTTCCTTCCTGTTGGTGTCAGCTGCTGAGAGCCTGTGTGTGTGTGTGTGTGTGTGTGTGTGTGTGTGTGTGTGTGTGTGTGTGCGTGCGTGTGTGAGTGAGTGTGCCAAGCTTTGGAGTGGGAACCGCCGCCTGATTTCGTCCCGGCCGGACCATGAGCGAGCTGGAACAGCTCCGGCAGGAGGCCGAGCAGCTCCGCAACCAGATCCGGGTATGGAGGAGAGAGTGTGCGTGTGTGCATGTGTATACAGAGGTATGGCTAGTGCGTTTGCTGCAATAGCACCAAAAAAAAAAAGATCAGGGCAACACGGTGGCTCAGTGGATAGCACTGTGGTCTCACAGCAAGAAGGTCCCGGGTTCCCTTTCTGTGTGGAGTTTGTATGTTCTCCTTGTGTTTGCGTGGGTTTCCTCCGGGTGCTCCGGTTTCCCCCACTATCTAAAAACATGTTAAGTTCACTCTCCAGCCAGTGTCATGTGACCAGTGGCTCCAACCTGGAGCTGGTCCCCGGGCGCTGCACAGAAGCTGCCCTCTGCTCCCTTGAGGGATGGGTTAAATTCAGAGAACGAAATTCGCTATCTGTATGTGACAATAAAAGTACCTTTTCACCTTTAATCAATGTGGGTTCATATCTCACTCCACCTGTAAGTCCTGCACCTCTATGTAAACGGCACATTTGTGGCTAATATAATCATGTTTGACACTGTGTGTATCCTTCTGTGGCAGGATGCTAGGAAAGCCTGCAGTGACTCCACCTTGTCACAGGTAAGATGCCATGTTAAACATGATTGTTATGAATCAAGGCTTCTAGAAACATTAAGAGTTTGCATTACAGCAGTATACTCAAACATGTGATGTCATGTGTGATGTAATTCTTTGCTGCTCAGGACTCCAGTACTCCGCTATACAGTGTATGTTCACATAGTGAATTAATTTAATTCACTATGTGAATTGCTATATTTGTGTTAAAAAACAATATTGCGTATGACCACCTCAACTAATCGGAGCAGCAAATTTGGCGTCTCTGACGAGGCCTTCCAGGCCTCTGTAGCAGAACAGTCCCGTAGTCCTATCCAACCATTCCAGTGTGGACAATTTTGCTACAGGCTCTCAACATAGGCAGAATTATTTGGCCACATACCGGTGTATATTTACACTGAACAACTTGGGGGTGCTGTGTTGTTTCTATGGGCAGACCTGCAAACAACCAGACCTGTCCTTTAGTTTCCTAACGGTTAAAGTTCAAACGTCTCGATTTGATTGAGTTATGTAGTTGGGTCACTGTGCATGTCAATCAAAACGCCTCTCCTGTCAAGTAGGCGTGTCCTGATGTGGTGTCACAGCTCTTTGTTCCAGACGTTAAGTAAAGGCTGGCTCTGCGAGACAAGCTTCCGCTCAGCTAAGCAACCGCATGCTGAGTGAGTGACAGGCCAGACTCAACGTGTGCGTGTGCGTGTGTGTGTGTGTGTGTGTGTGTGCGTGCGTGCGTGTGTTTGCAGATCACAGCTGGTCTGGACTCGGTGGGTAGGATACAGATGAGGACTCGTCGTACGCTCAGAGGCCACCTGGCCAAGATCTATGCAATGCACTGGGGCAGCGACTCCAGGTACGCCCGTCGCCCGTCGCCCCCCCCCCCCCGTCGCCCCCGGCAACACTACCCAACACAAACATCTGTGCAGTGCGCCCCTGCAGGGACCCACAATGCACCGGGGCACCTCATGGGCTGTGACTGTGTGTGTGTGTGCGCGCTCGCATGGAGGTTGCGAGTCATGGATCACTTCTTCTTGCTGCATAAATGTAGACAGACACACACACTTTGTATGTTACCATCCTGAAAGTGTGTGTGGACAACCACTTACATATAGGACAACACATCTAGATTACAGACCATTTCCAACCCTCCATGAGTAACCTGATGTGGCAGATGGTTTGTTACACACAACCATCTGCCACCTGTCTAATGTCACACCTAAACCACACGTATCTGCCAGTACGACACTGATTGGTCGTCCCAAGCGCATGGACTTGTCCAGTCTGATACTCGCGGCGAAGTCAAACTGAAGCTGACGAGATCAGTATGGGGCCAAATACGTGAACGCCACTAGTTCACAACAAATAACGGCCCAGGTATACTAGCAACAGAGCAAACTGAAAACCTTGGAGGTACGCAGATGAGGTTGGTGTTCTTGGGCCTTTACAAACGTACGGTGTTATTAACTCGATGTGGCTCTGTATGAACTGTGTGCATATGTGTATCACGCTCTCTTTCTCCTTCCCTGTTCACCAATGCACTGCGGCAGCGCTGGCAGTCCCAGGTGTGGGGCTCATGAACTCTTTACTACTACACTACTAATATGACTAATGGCACCGTGAACCACTGTTGCCCCGCACCACCGCCTTTAACACGGCTGCTGCTGCCCTAACCGCCACGGTTCTACGACCACAGGTCGCGCCACTGGTCTTCTGCAAGACGGCTAACTGACTGGCTAGCCGCGTTAGCCAAAGACGCAGTTTGTTTTGTGAGGTTTCAATGCTGAGATGGCTTTCCAAGTTTGATCACTATTGGGGCTATTTATTTATTTATTTTGCTCGTAGCCGTCGCTGGTGGGCATGCCTGTCCTGTCGCTACATCTGTACTTTGTATGTAACTGTCTTGCTACATGCATGGGCTACTACGTACGTTGAAGATGAACATCTAGTTGTATTTGATAAATGCTGTGGAGATGTCAAAATATGATAGCAAAATTATTTTACTTTAACAACACTGTATGTCAGTATTTTTCTCATTGCCAGTCAGTAAATTTTTATTCAAGCTGCAGTTTGCTTGGTTATGCATTTATGCATTCAATAAACATCACAAGAGATTCGCACAACCTCAAAACCCTGCCTGCACCCTTTTATTTCTTTTAATTCCTCAGTAAATGAACATGCATACAGTTGGTCGTCCATTTTCTATTGGCCCAATCTCAGTGTCCACCCTCACAGACGCGCGTTGATGCCCGTTCCCGCTAAATCCATGAGGGTTAGGACTGCTTCAGAGCCCAGACTACTTCTGCGGGACATGAACAGCGAGCGCTCGTCCGTGTCTGGAGAAGTAGATCCGGTTTTCATTTAAATATTGCGATGGAAACCTTATAAATTATTTAGATATACGTTTTGTGGCATCCTTGCTCAAAATGTAACCACTAACCAGTTGTTTTAAAACAATATAAGATTTATATTTGGGTTGGGTTTTGGTACCCAAGCCTAGACGTCACTATAGTCTGTGAGGGTTCAGCGTTTGAAGATTTAGGGCGGACATTGAGCCAGGGCCAGTGTCCGGCACCTATGCCAGCATCACTGAATTAAAGTGCTAACTTGGGTCAACTTTCCCAAGTGTGATAATCGCCGGCCGTGTTTCATCTCACTGTCGCCCGACACTGAAATGGATGGCACTCTGTCGCTTTATAGCTGGCTGGCACTGGTGGTGTGAATGTACGGTTGATGTTCCCGTTTGGATACTGCACAGTTGTCACACGAGCTTCCTTGGAGGAAGGGGAATGAACATTTGAGAGACAAGCCGCCAAAATCTGACCTCTTCTGCACAGGGGATATTCTTCACCCCAGAAACGTAAAAACTGCCTCTTTATTTTGAACCTACTGAACGAGCACTGACAATTACAGGAAATCTAATAGGAAAATAGTATGATCTTATACATGCAGCCCACTGACTATAACTCTATACGCAATCGCCTCAAAATGCTTTATGATAGGGCAGTACTGTTTAAAAAAAAAAAAAAAAAAACGTGAACAAGGTAGATATTATTCTCACGTCTGTGGACTTCCAGCTCACTGCTTCAATAATGAGCTTAATATTTCGTAAGGCCAATTAGCCATAGACGCACGTTTGGGATTATTGTGGCTGTTACCTAGGGGTGCGCCTGTGTGTGTGTGTGTGTGTGTGCACGTACATGCTCGTTTCGTGTGTGTGTTTGTGCGCGCGCCAGTGTCGTGTGTGTGCCACCATCTGTGACATTTGAGCGCGCCCCCCCCCCCCCTCCCGGCTGGAGGACCTGCTGGGTTTCACCCCCATCAACCACGTCCTGTCCCGGGGAGGAGGAGGGAGCAGGTGGGCCACGCCCAGCTCTGGGGTGGGGGGGGAGCTGCTGCTCTCGTTTTCCCTCTACCTCTATCCCCCACTTTTGCCCCCCCCAACCCCCCCCCTCCAACCCACCTTTGAGTGTAGAGGTCTATTACAACAGACTTGATTAATATTACATGGAAAGATGCGTTCAAAAGCATGAGCGCTTCCCTGGCATGAGACGTTCCCCAGCGGGAGATGAAGTGTGTGTGTGTGTGTGTGTGTGTGTGTGTGTGTGTGTGGGGTGATAGGTATTTTTGATGGGGTGAGCTGAGCTTGCGTTGAAATGGAGCGTCTTAGAAACCTCCACATACACCAACCGCAGGTTTTCTGGCTGCCACTGCTTGCTGTAGGCTGTAGATGCATGTGCTGTAGTAGGTCAAGGGGCAAGCTGGGTGGAAACTCTGCGGTGAATAAGGTTCTGATTCTCCTCCTTCGCCCGCAGGTTGCTGGTCAGCGCATCCCAGGATGGTAAACTGATCATCTGGGACAGCTACACAACAAACAAGGTGAGAGTTGCTCACCTCAGCGTCAGAGCAGAACTACATCACTAGGTCGCTCGCCTTAGTGTCAGAGAGCAGAACTACATCACTAGGTCGCTCGCCTCAGCGTCAGAGAGCAGAACTACATCACAAGGTCGCTCGCCTCAGCGTCAGAGAGCAGAACTACATCACAAGGTCGCTCGCCTTAGTGTCAGAGCAGAACTACATCACAAGGTCGCTCGCCTTAGTGTCAGAGCAGAACTACATCACTAGGTCGCTCGCCTCAGCGTCAGAGAGCAGAAGTACATCACTCAGTAGCCTCCTGTATTGCAGCTACTCAACCGATCAGCTATCTGAAATGTTACGGCCTTCTTCTCTGGCGTTTCATGCTATAGGTGCGTTACCGCCACCTACTGTGTAGGATGGCACGCATGTGCATTTTAACAAGGTCGGTCAGTCAGTCAGTCAGTCAAGGACTCAGTAAGCGACATCCATTCATGTTGGCCGGCCCCGCTACTCGCGGTCCGTTTGAAGTTGAAAGAGCATACACATTTAATCAATAGAAATACATGGAAATACATTTTAATTAAAAGAATCTAGAAAAGTAACAAAAACTGAGAAAATAAGTCAACCGTGTGTGTGTGTGTGCGTGTGTGCGTGCGTGCATGTGTGTTCTGCGTGTGTGTGTGTGTGCAGATGCACGCCATCCCACTGCGTTCCTCCTGGGTGATGACGTGCGCCTACGCCCCCTCTGGTAACTACGTGGCCTGCGGGGGCCTGGACAACATTTGCTCCATCTACAGCCTGAAGACCCGCGAGGGCAATGTGAGGGTGACCAGGGAGCTGCCTGGACACACAGGTGTGTGTGCGTGTGTGTGTGTGTGTGTGTGTGGGAGGGCAACATTTTACATTTTAATACAAATAAAAAAAGGTTTTAAATTTGTAGGTGTTAATGCTGTTCAAGATTGTGTAAAGGTATGCAAGATGGTGAATTTTGCATACCCCTCCCCGTAACACCCTGAGGATATGAAAGCGTAGAGAGCGTTCGTATCAGCTTAGTATTTATCCTGCTCCAATACAAGTTATTAGCCTACTAAATTGACTGTCCTTTAACAGCCTACAATCTGATAGCTGTGCCTTTACTGCAGAAATAAGCACACAATGTGGTTCAGAGTCTGTACATTATTTGGAAGATACTAGTTTAGTAGCCTAACCTGCTAACCTTCTAACACCTGTCTGCCAAATCCAGTCAGCATTCTTGTGATCAAATCAGCATCCAAATAATCCAACTGTCTTTATGTAGTCCATCCCTCTTTCCAAAATAAAATATAAACCAAATATACAAACGAAAAATCCAATCCAGCTGTAGGATAGATTAAGAACAGAATCTCACGGCATCTGCAGGTGTCATGCCAAAAGGTGATCTGCCCACGAGAGCACACACAGCCCTATATTATAACCAATCTAATCTATTTAAAGTGAAAACACAACTCAGAAAATGTACGTCTAAATTTTCCAATCAATGTTCAGCTGAGGATCCATTTTTGACACAACACGCCGTATGGAGTTTACCATAGAACACACAATGGGTGTGGTTACAGCGCCTTCTGCTGACACACCCCCAGCGCTTGAGAACAGATGATGGTAATATTTTTCCGTTTTTGAAACGATATTTTATTCACTTGCCGACTTTCTTATTAATTACAATTTGGCTGCTTGGGTAATATTACCTTTTTCTGTGATGTGACACACTCAAAACACAAATGTATGTTTGCTTTACACAATATTTCAAATTTTCCTAAAATGTTTTTTATTTTTTTTTATTTTATAATATTAAGAGAGGCAAAGTTTTTATTTTTTATAAACTTACATTTTTTTTGCAGTTTTATTTATTTTCACAAGCTAGATTTTTAAATTGTCTTTCTATTTTATTATGCATGCATGCATTATTTATATTATGCATGATCTTTCTAATATGCATACTGTAATATTGGTGACTTCTTTCCTGATAATCGCCAATAGCCTAATTTAGCTTCTGTCGTCATGTGATGGCCGAGCCTACTTGTCTTTGGCAGCTCAGCTCTGCTCTGCTGGAGTTTCACACTGAGGCCCGTTCTGTCTCATCCCACCTCCAGGCTATTTATCCTGCTGCCGTTTCTTGGATGACAACCAGATAGTGACCAGCTCCGGAGACACCACCTGGTAAGTGTACGCCGCCATTTGTGGCAGTGCGGAGAATATATACGCAAGTGGCCTACACTGCCATGAGCGTTTATTGGGCGCATGTGCAATATGTCTCCACTACACTACAATGGGTGTACTGCAAAGCTTGTGAATGCTTGTTCTAAACAAAATATCTTTATTGCACTCACATTGTGCAACGTTTGTGTTGATTATTTGGTTACGTTAATTAATAAATAATGTAACTAATGAATTATAATGTGGTGGAACAGTTCATGCTTGTACACAACTTGGTTATAAATATTGTTAATTACGGGAATTAAAAAAACAACACACACATAGTTAGACATGTAGCTATACATTTAGGGAGGTGCACATACTGTAGAGCTAACCCTGCGTTCACAACTCCGATGTATTCAACTCATAAAGAGGACAAGAAAACAGACTCCAGCGTTTCTCGGCGACAGCGAACGGCACTACGCTAGGTGACAGTCTCCCAGCGACATTGACAGATCACAGTTGAGAACTTTTCAACTTTTTGCTAATTTGCCGATGGTATGACAGATGTTCTCTGCATCTTTATGATAGCTATCTTAAAACCCCTTTTAAATATGGAATAGAAACTTTAACTGAGGTCTCTAGTTTTCCGATTACGTATTTTGCATCTCTGGCTTCGTACAGAAATAAGTCACACCCCCTCCTAAGATGGCAGTTTGGACACAATAAAGAGCTTGGCGACAGCCCGTCAACGATTTGCGAGTTGAATACGTCGGCGGTGTGAATGCAGGGTTAGGCTAAGCATAGAACCATTAATCCACCTCATGGGTATATTGTGTGTGTGTGTGTGTGTGTGTGCCTACTGCAGTGCATTGTGGGACATTGAGACGGGCCAGCAGGCCACCACGTTCACGGGGCACACCGGGGACGTCATGAGCCTGTCCCTCAGCCCCGACTTTAAGACGTTCGTGTCGGGGGCGTGCGACGCCTCGTCCAAGCTGTGGGACGTTCGCGACGGCATGTGCCGGCAGTCCTTCATCGGCCACGTGTCTGACATCAACGCCGTCTCTGTGAGTAGCCTTTTAAAATACGCTTTTCAAACCTTACTTTGGGGACCAAACACTTGAATCCGCTTCTAGCAGATTTGACTGGCGACTGTATACATGCAGTTTTTATGTCCCAGTTACTATTGATCGTGCATTTACGGCTCTCTCCCCATTCATTTCAATACAGCCTTTCTAAATAACTGCCCGGGGTGTTTCAAAGATGGCTGCCGAGTGGTGAGACTTGCCTATAAGGACTTTGTTGACGTATAAAGTCCAGACCACAGGCGACTGGTCGATGTTTATCTGTTGTGTTGGTTATTTGTGATCTGACACAGACAACAGTAGCCTACCCAGCTGCATATACACTGTACCACCCATAGCAGCCACTGGCTGGACATGACTAAGAAACGTATTTCTCTAGAGACAAAAAAACGATGGTTACGTATGTAACCGCAGTTCTATGAATTTCGGATGACCGCCAGAGGCGGTGCGTTAAGCACCTGGATATCCATCGCACACATGTGCAGGTCGA
>JAODUH010003024.1:0-11634 GCA_027564835.1 Typhlichthys subterraneus | reverse complement strand
TCAAAGTGACTTATTCAAATGCACTACTGCTAAATATAGCAAATATCAAATGTAATAAAGAAAATATATATATTTAAGAAAGATATGGGGTGTGTATTAATGTGTATGCATAATTTGTCTTCAACCCTCTACACACCAATAGAGACAAAGTTCAATGGGAATAGTTTTGCCACAAATGTTGTAAGAGCTGACCATGGCTCAGCTGAAAACATTGCAGTCAATAGTAGAAATGAGAGACCAAGTGTACAGTAAAAATGAATCATAAAGTCACAGATGTGTGTGTTCTGCTCGCATGAACATTGGTTGGAGCAATGCGCTCTACTGGAAAAAATGACACATAGACAAAAGATTAACTTTCTAAAGGAGAAAGGCATCTGCTTTGGCTGCCTGTGCATTGGGCACATGAGCAGAGATTGCGATAGGCGCATGAACTGCGGGATTTGCAGCCAGAAACATCCTACTGTTCTTCACATGCATAAGACAGAAAACAGCACAGACACATTGCACAAAAGCTCAGTGGACAATACACTTGTCTCTACTTGTGGACATACAGGAGCCGGTATCAATGACGGTGTTCTTTCCATCCTCCCAGTACATGTAAAGTCCTCTAAAGGAAAATAATCAGTACATATGCCTTTTTGGATCCAGGCAGCACATCAACATTCTGCTCTGAAAGGTTGATGAGGAAGTTGGATGTAAATGGAATTAGAGCTAAAATCCACTTGCGTACCATGGCTCCAGACATGTAAGTTCAGAGTTACATTCTCAGAGGGTTAGAGATTGCCGGCTACGGGGATGATCATTTCTATGAACTTCCTGAAGTTTTAACTCAGAAGAACATGCCAGTGTCAACCTGTAACATAATCTCAGAGGAGCAAGTAAAACTATGGCCTTATTTGAAAGGGATCAGTATTCCCCGCATTCAAGCTGATGTCGATTTGTTGATTGGCACTAGCGCTTCCAAGTTATTGGAACCCTTGGAAGTCCAAAATAGTGTTAGGAGATGGTCCATATGCCATTAAAACCCTGTTAGGATGGGTGATTAATGGACCCCTAAAAGGAAGCAGAGTTGAGCAGAATGGCTGCTCTGTTGCGGCCGTTCATAGGATTGCCGTCGACAGATTGGAGACATTGATCATGAATCAGTACAATCATGATTTTAATGAAACATCAAGTGACCAGGAGGATATGTCCAGAGAGGAAAGGAGGTTCATGGATATTGTATCCAGCTCAATACAACTTCAGGATGGACACTATAATATGAAGCTTCCATTCAAGCCAGCCACTGTGGCGTTTACAAATAACTTCAGTGTTGTTAAGCAAAGAATGTGTGGATTAAAGAAAAGGTTTCTAAAGGATCAGGTCTTCTTCTGTGAATACAAAAAAATTCTTGAGGATGTTATCTGCAAAGGTTATGCTGAAAGGGTTCCACAACCTAGGCTAGAACCGCCAGGTGGCAAAGTGTGGTATATTCCTCATCATGGAGTCCGCCATCCAAAGAAGCGAACATTGCGGGTGGTGTTCGACTGCGCAGTTGAGGTCAAGGGAACGTCTTTGAATAATCAACTTTTGCAAGGCCCCAATTTGACCAGTTCCCTGGTAGGAGTCCTGATAAGATTCAGACATGAGCCAGTGGCAGTGATGGCTGATATAGAAGCTATGTACCATCAAGTCAAAGTCGCTGATGAACACAAAGATTTCCTGAGGTTTTTATGGTGGCCAGAAGGAGACCTAAAGCAAGAACTGGTAGAGTATCGTATGACTGTTCATCTGTTCGGAGCAGTATCTTCGCCCAGCTGTGCGTGTTATGCCCTTCGGAAGACGGCAGAGGACAGTGTGCACAGGTTTCCTGCTGAGGTGATAAATACATTGACTCATAACTTTTATGTGGATGACCTACTTAAAAGTGTACCCACAGAGGAGGATGCTGTGTATATGGTTGGGAACCTCATGAAACTCTGCGAACAAGGAGGGTTTCAGTTAACAAAGTGGTCTAGCAACAGCCGTGAAGTGTTGCATGCCATTTCAAAGGAGAAAAGGTCAAAACATTTATGTGAATTAGATCTTAAAAGAGATAAGTTGCCATTAGAGAGAGCTCTTGGCTTGCAGTGGTGTGTTGAGGCTGACATGTTTCAGTTTAAACTAGCAATTAAAGATCAACCACTTAGTAGAAGGGGAATATTGTCAGTTGTCAGCTCTGTATATGATCCATTGGGATTTCTGGCACCAATAACACTTGTGGTGAAATGTATGTTGCAAGAGCTTTGTCGCATGAAATATCATTGGGATGTTCTCATACCTCAAGTGATGCAATGTCAATGGAGGAAATGGCTGGCTGATCTGGAGTGTGTAGCTGATTTCAAGGTCAGTCGATGTTTAAACCGAAGACTTTTGGCCGGCCAAAAATGATTCAGTTACACCACTTCTGTGATGCCAGCCAGAGAGCGTATGGTACTGTTAGCTACATTAGGATGCAAAATGAAGATAGCATTCATGTTACCTTTGTGCTTGGCAAGGCTAGAGTGGCGCCTCTGAAGCAAATGCCGATACCTCGCATGGAGCTCACAGCTGCTGTACTTGCAGTTCGAGTGGATAAGATGCTTCAGGCTGAATTACAACTCCAGGTAGAAAAGTCTGTGTTTTGGACTTACAGTACATCTGTTCTAAAATACATAAAAAATGAGGACAAAAGATTTCACACCTTCGTTGCTAACAGGATATCTGCCATCAGGGAAGGAACAGATATCTTGCAGTGGCGATATATCCATACTGCACAGAATCCTGCAGATGATGCCACAAGAGCACTGAAGGTTGGCAATCTGTTGATAAAAAACAGGTGGTGTGAAGGACCAGAGTTTCTGTGGAAAGAAGAGGAGAGGTGGCCAATTACTGGTTTGGATTTTAATATAGTCAGTGGCGATCCAGAAATAAAGAAGAACCCCATGGTAAATGCTATTGTTGTTAATGACATCTTAAATGGCACTTACCAGCTGATAATGTACTTTTCCGACTGGAATAAGTTAAAATGCTCTGTTGCATGGTTCTTGAGGGTGAAGACGATTCTGCAGGATTTAAGTAAGAGAAGGAAACATTTATTGGAAGGTGCCCATTGAAATACTCAAGCCAAAATTGAGCAGGAAATTAACAGATTCAAAAGTACGCTAAGGAAAGGACAGTTATCTGTTGTTGATTTACAAAAAGCCGAAAATGTCATTATTCGCTTCAGTCAACATGAAAGGTTCAGTCATGAAATTGAAGCATTATCAGCTGGGTCTGAGCTAAAAAGGAACAGCACAATTTATAAATTGGATCCAATTCTGCAGGATGGATTAATTAGAGTTGGGGGTCGGTTGAGTAAAGCAGCAATTCCCTTCAGTACAAAACATCCTGTCATTCTCTCTAAAGAGCAGCATGTCTCCTTCCTGATTCTGAAGATATCCATGGCCAGCTGGGTCATGCTGGAAGGAACCACGTTCTGTCCAGTAGGAGCTATTGGATTACTAATGCCAATACTGCAGCAAGAAAAGTTATCTCAAGCTGTGGAGTCTGTAGGCGACAAAGAGGTAAAGTGGTTGAACAAAAGATGGCAGATTTGCCTAAAGAGAGAATTTCCCTGGACTTTTACTAATGTAGGGGTTGATTACTTTGGGCCTATTGCTGTGAAGAGAGGGCGCAGTGTGGTGAAACGTTATGGCGTTATTTTTACATGCATGGCCAGTAGGGCAGTTCATTTGGAAGTTGCCCACTCATTAGACACTGCCTCTTGTATAAATGCTTTAAGACTGTTTGTCTGTAGACGTGGTCAGGTTTCACATATGAGATCTGACAATGGTACAAACTTTGTTGGAGCGGAGAGGGAGTTGAGAGAGGTTCTTGCTGGTTTGAACCACGGTAACATTCAAAAGGCTTTTCGACATGAGGGGATCGAATGGAGCTTCAACCCACCAGCAGCATCTCACCATGGAGGTGTGTGGGAGCGGATCATCAGGATGATTAGAAAAATACTCACCTCAGTTCTGCAGCAGCAGATGTTGGATGATGATGGCTTTACCACAGTTTTGTGTGAAGTCGAAACCATTCTGAATGACCGTCCCATTACTAATCTATCTGAGGATTCTAATGATTTGGAAGCTTTGACTCCCAGTTATCTACTGACAATAAAGGGAAAACCAGTGTTGCCTCCAGGACTTTTTTAAAAATCTGACTGTTTTGTTAAAAGACGTTGGAAGCAAGTGCAGTACATCTCAGACTTGTTCTGGAAAAGGTGGGTGAGGGAGTACTTGCCTTTGTTACAGGAGCGTCATAAGTGGAATAAGGAAAAACTAAATCTTGTGAAAGGGGACATAGTCTTGATAGCTGACTCATCAGCTCCACGTAGTTCTTGGCTGCTGGGCAAAGTAGAAGACACCTTTGCTGATAAAAGAGGATTTGTAAGGTCTGCACGGATCAAGACAAAGACCAGTATGTTGGAAAGGCCTATCACAAAATGATGTCTTCTGCAGGAGGCTCAGTAGTTTTCCTTGGGACATTGGTAATGACTATGTGCCAATGATAGATTGTGTACCGGTGGAGTATGGATACGGGAAGAGTTTTCCTGGAGTTACAATTTATGCATTATAATTCATGCATTGTGAACAAAAGACTATTTGATTCACTTTGTACTAGTTGTTTTGATGTGTAATGTCTGTTTTATTGATGTAGAATTGTTATGTCTCTGGCCATTGAACAATTAGGAGCCGGTGTGTTACAGCCATTATGCATGGTCTTGTTCTAGTATTATTTGTTTGACCACTGGGTGGTGGTGTTTGGATGCCATGAAGGCATTTAGGTGAGCTCAGCACAGGTGTGGGGATTAGCCAGGATGAGCACACAGTTTTTGACCATCGATATCATGAGAAGTTGCTGTTACTTTATAGTATGTTAAATAAAGATGATTTTAAATGCAAGCAACCAACATTTTTTTATTCCTGGACAATCAGTGACGTGAGTAGCAGTCACATTAATTTCATATAGTGGATTTAAAAAGTCAACACACACCTGTTGAAATGCCAGGCTTTGTGATGTAAATTAATGAGACAAAGATAAATCATGTCAGAACTTTTTCCAGTGACCTATAATGTGAACCATTCAATTGAAAAACAAACTGAAATCTTCGAGGGGGAAAAATGAAAAATAACAACCTACAATAACCTGGTTGCATAAGTGTGCACACCAAGTTATTGTAGGTTGTTATTTTTACACAAAACCAAGTCGCAAACGTACATTACGTAAACACCTGCAATTTATTTAAATGAGTTGCCGATTTACAACGCTAAATGGGGGAAATGTTTCAATTGTACAAGTTACATCCACAATTATGAGAATGAGTAATCTATAAACTTATTTTCTTCATAGTTTTGGAAGGCAGAGCTATTATATGATAGGTAGCCTAGCTAGCCTACTGTCTGTACCATAGCATGACAGACAGTAGGCTAGCTAGGCTACCGGTATCGGAGAAAGACCAAAACACATAATCCTTCATTGTGTATGTGCATGCGTGTGAGAGGGCGATATGCTTCGGTTCCATACAGTATGATGAATATTTAAAATGTACACATCTGGCCTAGTGATGTAGGGGTTAATGTTGCTGCATTTGGAAACCTGCCTGACCAGTTTTCTTCTCGTCTTTTAATCAATTTTGAAAGGAAGTCCAGTTCTTGGTAATGTCTCTGATGTGCAATATTTTCACTGTGATCCATGGTATATCTAATGCTTTGGAAAATATTTTATACCCTTCTCCTGACTGATATCTTTCAACAATGAGATCCCTCTGATGCTTTGGAAGCTCTCTGCGGACCATGGCTTTTGCTCTGAGATGCAACTAAGAAAATGTCAGGAAAATCCTACTAGAACAGCTGAACTTTTTTGTGATTAGAGTCACTTTAAATTATGGCAGGTGTGTAATGACTTCTATTTAACATGAGTTTGAATGTGATTGGTTAATGCTGAACACAGCAACATCCCCAGTTATAAGAGGGTGTGCACACTTATGCAACCAGGTTATTGTAAGATTTTTAGTTTTAGTTTTGAAGTCTTGAAGATTTCAGTTTGTTTTGGTTGTTCACATTATACAGTAGGTCACATTAAAGGTGGAAGAAGTTTTGACATGATTTATCTTTCTCTCATTCTTTTACATCACAAAAACTTGGCATTTTAACAGGGGTGTGTAGACTTTCTATATCCACTGTAGAAGCTGGCAGAAGTAATTTTTGTTTTTGTCATATTGTTACTTGAGTTCACACGTTAGCCGAGCTCTCAAATTAGCCGCTCCATGCTGCAAGGTTTTGATTGACACATAAATGTAACCAATAGGAGCTGTGTACAACCTGCAGTAGCCAATAACAGAGGAGCCCGTATCTCTACTTGCAAACCAAGTTAGTTGAAACCAAATGTGTTGATTGACACCGAATGTGTTGATGCTAGTGCAGGGAATGGAACTGAAAATGTTTTCTTTTACCAAGAAACTATTAGTCACAGGGCAAATGTGCAACAACATAAAAATGAAACAATATTTTACTCGCAAAATCCTAATAGTCTCATTAAACGAATACCGGAATACCGGAGTATACTGGGCCAGCCCTAATTGTGTTTACAGTACACTGCAATACATGTATTACCTTTTTATAATTAATAGTAAATTATAAATTAACTGCATTTAAAGTATATAGCACTTTTCTAACCATCAGTCCAAAAAAAGCACTGTAAAGGATTCCCTCACATTCACATCCACACACACAATCATACACTGATGGTGGTGTACTGTATGCAAAGTGCCATCCAAACATCAGTAGCAATTAGAGTTAGGTGTTTTGCTCGGAGACATGTCAACACTCGGCTAGGAGGCATCGAGGTTCGAACCAGCAACCGTTTGTTCACCTATACCACTGTTACTTAATATATCTATAGAGAAACGTACCTTTTGATAGCATAGCAATGGATAGTCCAATGAGCGACAGAACCACCAAAATAACCAGCAGAGAGATACCAATCCCCTTCCAGTTTCGGTCTGGTCCAAAATCCATCTCCTTCAAGAAAAAGATAAACACTGTTTATTAAAGAAAACAAATAAAACAGGCTAATTGTGAAAATAGTACGAGTTTGTGTTTGAGGATGATAGGTGAATGACTAGAAACATTCTGGCCTAAACATTTTTTACAGATCAAATATTGAAATATTCTTCCTACAGCAAATTGCCAGAATAGCATTAAAGTGTAACTGCACCCTATGTTTTATGAGATAGTAAGTAATATGATTGATATGTGATGAGACACAACAATGCTTGTGTTAATAATGACAATATTCCTGTTTTTATAAAAATATTCATTTTTGGGGCTGAAAACAGATCTACACATCATATCTGTAAAAATCACCCAAGGACCTGGCTGGTTTTCATCGGTACACTTAGTACACTCATATGTCATACAATTCAAATGTTAATGTTAATATTAGGGGTTCCCCTCTCAGCCCCTCACTCAACTCCTTGATGCATTTTTCAAAGTTGTGTAGTGGGTGGCTCAGAGCTTGAAGGAGGGAAAGTCTTATAGAATTGCTAAAGAAGCTGGCTGTGTGCTGTTGAAAACGTGTGGTAGGAAAATGTGCACAAGCAACAGGGATAACCGGAGCCTTGAAAGGATTCTCAAGCAAAGAACATTCAAACATTTTGCGGAGCTTCACAAACAGTGGACTGAGGAAGGAGTCAGTGCATCAAGAGCCATAACGTACATATGTACAATATCAAGGAAATGGGCTTAAACTATTGCATTCCTCGTGTCAAGCCACTCTTGAATCAGAGGCAACGCCAGAAGTGTCATACATGGGCTAAGGAGAAAAATAACCTCTTTTCAGATTAAAGTAAATTCAGCATTTCATTTGGCAATCAAGGTCCCAGAGTCTAGAGGAAGAGTGGAGAGGCACAAGATCCAAGTTGCTTAGAGTCCAGTGTGACGTTTCCACAGTCAGTGATGATTTGGTGAGCCATGTCATCTTCTGGTGTTGGTCCACTGTGTTTCATCAAGAACTCAGCCGTCTACCAGGAGCACTATATGCTTCCTTCTGCTGACAAGCTTTATGGAGATGCCGATTACATTTTCCAGCAGTACTTGGCACTGGCCCACACTGCCAAAAGTACCAATATCTTGTTCAATGACATTACTGTGCTTGATTGTCCAGCAAATGGGCCTGACATGAACCCCAGAGAAAATGTTTGGGGCATTGTCAAGAGGAAGATGAGAGACACAATACCCAAAAAAGCAGATGAGTTAAAGGCTATTATCGAAGCAACCTGGACTTCCGTAACACCTCAGCAAACATTTTTTTATGTCATATTCTAATTTTCCAAGATACTGAATTTGGGTTTATCATGAGCTGTAACCTGTAATCATCCAGATTAAAAATAATACAGGTTTGAACTATTGAATTAATCCATGATGTATATGAGTTTCAATTTATCTATTGAATTTTTGGAATTCATTAACTTTAATTAACAATATTCTAAATTATTGAGATGCACCTATGTTCACTTTTTGGATATATTGTAACTATTCTGATCAAATTAACCAGGGACATTATTAGGGTATAAAAAGCATGCAGAAATAAGCAACATGTTCTCACTCCCAAATCGTTAAGTATAGACGCTTGGTCAGGACCCTTTGGCGTTTCATTACAGTGCACTGGGCACCCTTGGCGCTACTTTCTAACGTGCAGGGTAGACCGATAGACTTTCATGAAACTCCCTTCGCGTTAATAATAAGACTTTAATTTAATAAATCCTGAAGATATATTGTCTTTATCTTAATTCCTAATCATTTAAATAAAATATATGAATAATGTTTGCAATTAATCGCTACTAGATCACATTTAACAATGCAAACACCGTGGGCGCTCAACGTTTTATAACGCTGCGCTCCCGCTGCTTTGAGTTGAAAACAGTTCAACTTTTGTAACAGCGCTGGAGTCGTCAATGTCATTTTTTTGTGTAGCCAAGCAACAAGTGCTGGAGAGAAGCGCTCTCAAAGCGCTCTGAAAATTATGTTGTGGGCTCTAATGTAGCCTAAAGGCAAATAAAAACATTTATTGACAGCTAATTTGTTAATTATGCCAACTTTGTGTATATGGAAAATTTTGTAAAGATTGCTATTTCAAAAGCACTCACAGGTTTAGTCTTTTCTATACAGATACAACAAATGTGCTTTTAGGTTTTGGAGCTGAGCCATGATGACAGCGCGCCTTGTTACAAAGCAGGCAGCCTATGTTATAGCTTAAGCCTATCCTTGTCATCAAAATGCAGATAACATGATATCGGAATGTCAGTCAACATTGTCTGTTTGAAATAATAATGTCCAAATTAATTAGAACAATTATGTTTTTTCCACCCGTAATAGGCTACCTCTCAAATAAATAAATGTAGAGTGTAGATTTTAATAGGCTATATCAGCATTCTTCAAACACAGTAGCCTAAACTATTGCAGTCATACAATTAAACAAAAATAGTTGGCTCCATCTTAATCTGCTTTGCAAAAATATTTGCATTTTACCGTTGTAAATTATTGTTTCTGCTGTAAAACAATAAATAGGCTAATGACTGAGATAGTATGTGTCTATGTGTAGGCTTATATAGGATATATTACACACAATACATAGTACACATGAACGCATACCATCTCAGTGATAGACAGCGCCACACAGCTTTCTAATTAAAATCTGTGGCCAGATGTGGAACTGCAGCAAACCTTAACTTTACGTGATAGACAAAACTATTTTTTGCATTAAATGGAGGTATAGGCAAAGTGAAATTGTTTGAAAGAAATAAAGATTTACTATTTATTTTTTAAAAACTTTTCCAACAGATTTTTTTAACACAATTATAAACACTTTAGCTTTTGCCCCCATTCATCATGAGCTAAACTCAAATATCTAATACTTTCTCTATGTGTGCAAAAGGCCTATTTCTCTCAAATATTGCTCTAACTTGGTCTAAATCTGTGTTAGTGAGCACTTCTCCTTTGCCGAGATAATCCATCCACCTCACAGGTGTGGCACATCAAGATGCAGATCAGACAGCATGAGTATTGCACAGGTGTGCCTTAGGATGACCACAATAAAAGGCCACTTGAAAATGTGCAGTAGGCGTGTTGTTATCTGCAAGCCTCACATTTGATATGGGAGAATGGATGGATATACAAAACGTTTTTATGTACCTGTTTTGTTTTTTAGTTTTTTTACAAATGCCTAACAGTAACAGGTTAAAACCAAAGCTGCTTCGACGTTTTCCTTTATTTATTTTTTTCTGAGCATGATATCGCCAGCATCACACACAGCGCTTGTGTATCCATGATTGACAAATACTTCAGTGTTACGCCTAATTCTGTGTCCTGCCGAATTCAGTGTTCGATATATCTATAAATTATATTTAGAAATATCTAGACATCAATTAACCTTAAAAAGACGAGGCTGGTGTAGATCAAGTAGATACTATTCACTTTTTATTCAGAAATCGCTAAAATCCAAAGCTTTTTGCAGAGCAAAACACCATCGATATATAGTTAACCTTTTAGTAACCCTTTCCCGAACTAAAACACTTCGTTAAACCCCAGATCAGCTATAGATTAACAAATGTATACATTGCCTCAGCTGTTTTAGAATAAAACTTGAATCCCGTCCTCTAGAAAATGACACAAAATGAGTCCTCCCTCATTCACTAATCAACCATTTAAGGCTAGTATCTCTTACCCTTGAATGCCTTTGTGGTGTTTGTTGATATAGTGTCAAATGATTTACTTACTGTACAATGAATTGTGCAAAATGTGTTGATGAATTGAGTTGAGTGGACATTGTATGATGTTAAATGAAGGGAGGGGAAGAACATAATGCATAAAAAGAAAGCCTGAGAGAAGGAAAGAATAACCAGTTCAGCACAGCATGCTCTTGATCATCGTCTGACTAAAGAACCTATGCACAATCTATTTACAAAACACTGGTGGTGAGCTAGTTTGATGAATTAGACATTGCAACTGGGTCTCCATCTTTGGTGCAAATATGTCAACATTTTTTACTTTGCCTTGTTCTGTTAAAGCCCAAAACATTTTCTACTTAATATAAGGAATACAAATCAGTAATGTGTGCACATGCTTGCATGGATGAGTTACTGTAGCTATACCGCCGTGTTTGAGTAATGTGTCAAGTTTTAAAACCTTATACATTTCTCTGTTAAATAAAAAGGACAACCTTCATGTAGACACGACTTTGATATGAAATGTAGCATGTCACCCCAACATACTGTATGTTCTTTAAATTCCTTTGCAAATGCAGTGTTATAAATAAATCCATATTTTTTTCAAAGCCCAGAGAAACTGTAAATCTCTCTGTTTATTTATGAAGTGATTTGCTTTGTAAGTCTTTTAATTGGTTGTACTGTAAGATTCAAAGATAAATATCCCAAGGGCTCACTATCATGTCCTGTCCCTGGTGCATCCATTTATTACAAATGTAAAATTCTACATCAGTGATATTACATAGGGACTGTGACGGCTTGTCGGGGATGAGGTGAGTGCAGGCGCAGACCAAGGAAGCTCAGGCAGAGAATGCTAATAATGAGCA
>JAODUH010003023.1:0-11635 GCA_027564835.1 Typhlichthys subterraneus | reverse complement strand
GGGGCGCATCCCATAGTGAGACATCTCACTCATGCTACTCAGAGAACCTAGTTACAACGCTAGGGTAACTCTAGTTTTTCACTGCTATACATACTGTACTGTATATCATCACACCTATGCAATTATCCCTATTGATTAACGGGAGCGATCTAAAGGTCATTCTTGAGAACGCTTGCTTAGTTTGATAAGTTTGCTAAGTTTGAGCTCAAATCAAAACAATATTTATCCGCGACACCACTTCACACATCGAAACACATTGTGAAGAAAAGCGTAGTGCTACGACTTTGTTGTACGAGCGGTGTTCGCCACTTTGTTTATGTTCCTATTTATGTAGCCAGGGCTGTGTAGAAGTATTGGATTTTTCAACACACACAGAGAACAGTAAGCTAGCGCAATGTGAGGACATATTTGGTGAATTTGACTAAATGTGTATTCGCTTGCAATTAGCTTGCAATAGAGGACTTTACAATTTAAGTGTTAATAACAACTGATAGATATTAATGGTCTACTGTATATTCAACCATCTGTATGCTGCAGTAACAGTACAATCTCTAGTCAAACCTCCAGCGCCCCACACATTCAGATTGGAGTCCTCTGCTTTTGGTGTGTTCACCAGCCACTCTTCTTCAAGTTCATTCCATGTATTGCATGAGATGTTGTTATCACTCGGGACTGTTGGAGGATGCTCGTCATCTCGGGGGACGTATTGCTCGCCTTGTTGTTGCCGATTCAGGTAGATCATCGCGAGGCACTATTCATTATGTTGTCAGTACGTTGACTGCATGTCACTTTGGTCTCTAAGCACAACAGCAAAATGGGTTTCTGACAAGCCAAGCTGCCGTCTGTCTATCACTCTGTGGGATGGTGAAATTACTTCTACTCCAGCAACATAACAGTATTCCTATCCATTTGTGTTCCGCCCCCTCTTCCATTTGTGTTATTCTCTCCCTGGCTCACTAGATTAAAAATCCCAAAGCAAATATGATTTTATAGGCAGACATATCACACTCTGGTCTTTTGCTGATTTTAAGTCAGTTTTCTCATTCTCACACCTTTTGCTAATAACACCTGCTCTGCTAATAATGTTTTTAATAATGTCTTCTTTATAATCAGCTGCCGCCTGATAGAGATCATAACAGATGTTGGTGTGAGAAACGATTTGATACAATGGTGTCATTGTCATGTTATTTTGTTTTATTTTAACTATATTGGCATAGGTATTTGCCTTCTATTGAGATCTCAATTGAATACTAAGAGTCTCTGGGCTTGCAGATATGGTTTCTGACAAAAGGCTCCCAGAATGTTTGGTCTCAGGGACCCTGGTTGTCCAATCATTTTGGGTCATTGTTTTTATATTCTTTATTTGTGGCTGTTGTAGCACAGTACAATGCACTATGCAAATGCTAATGATTTCGATGCTTTCTGGTTAGTTTAAGCTGTGGAAAGAGTTCTGAAAGATGGAGTAGACAGTATTTTCACACAAAAGCAGAGGGCTGGTGGTTGTTTAGTGCAGGCCAACTCACCATACTTTCTCAGTAATGATGTTGGCCTAGAATGTAGCTGATTATCCATTTTTATTTTACATAAGGGGTGATGGGAGGGGGGGTTAGGTACATAAAAAACATGTATTAGAACCGAATATTTCCATACTAGGAACACATAGGAGTGTATTCTTTTGAGTTAGTGTGCTTTTAATTTGTAATCTATCAGTTGGAAACATTATTTTCTCTGGTTTTGTTAACCCCGCTTGTGACTATTCCGGCGAACCTTCCTTTCTATTAGTGAAGTGAACACACGCTCTACAATTTCTATTAACCCCCAGGGAGCACGCATATACGCTCGCACACAGCCACATCCAGACAAGCATCACAATGTGTGTCTGGTGGGGGAGGAGGGGGGTCAGTCTTTATGAGAGAGAGAGAGTTAGTTAACTGGCCCAATGGGATGGAGCCTGCCTGATCACACCTGCTTTGATCCTCCTCAGGCCCTCCCAGGCTCGGACCCAGCACACATACACCCCGTAGATAACCTCTACCCCCCCCCCCCCCCCCGCCCCACACACACACACACACACACACAAACACTCCCACACACTCCCCCACAGCAGCCGTCTACTAAGCAGTTTGTGCGTGGGCCAGTGGCACTGGCGGGGGACAATCTGTAATGTCATCAAAGAAGGGATGCCAATGAGAAGCTCCAACAGAGGTGTGTGCGTGTGTGTGTGTTTGCTTGAGAGAGCTGTGAGAATGGGAGCAGGTGGACAGGCATGCCGGCATGCTTCGGCATCTGTGTGTGCGTGTGTGTGCGCGTGCGTGCGTGCACGTTTCTAAGTATAGACTGTGAGTGCTCCTTCATTATTAATGCTGCAGTTACCCAGCATTGTATTGCTTCTTCCATTACATCGTTATTGGTTAACACATGACCCCTGTCCCTCTTGGACACTTATGACCGCCACTACCCAGGGAGCAATAGGCAGGCAACCTCCAACCTGAAGCAACTCATATTAGAGGTTTCCACTTCTATAATAATAATATGTCATATTATGCCATTTGCTCTTCAATCTGCGGCTGCATCTGGGCTGTGGAGGGAGCACTGGCTTTTGGATATATATACACATCTATATTTAGACCACCGTGACGCTGATGACGGCCTTAGCACTTTCTCTCATTCCTGTAGAGAGAAGCAAGCTGTGTTTTTTTTTTAATTTTTTTTTTTTATGTGTGTATACTGTCACCATGATGTTTTGGCGCCTCGGACAGACTTGAGGCTGGACTTCTTCGAGGCAGACAGAGGAAAAAGGGCAATCTGCCTCAAGGGGAATCTCAGCGAGACAATGAAGCGCACAGAGCTGCACTCATTTGCATGTTGAAGAGGGCATTGGTGTATGTGTTGTTTAGTACAAACCGGCCCCATGTAGCCAAACTAACTTCACTAAACTGTCAAATTTATTTAAAAATAAGTAACACACAAAGGCTCATGTAATCAATGCTTTATCTAGCGGAGTTGTGCTTTATAGATAATTCTGAAATAAAATATTCTGCTGGTTGTTTGGATAAGAATAAAAAAACCTGCTCTTTGAACATAATTATCAAAGCCAATAATATTTCAGTCAGCACTTGTAGCAATTTATATTATAATTGTGAAAGTAGCCTAACACAAAATACAAATAACATAATATTGGTCCTTTTCACCCAAAATAATGTTACCTAAATGGACCCTGATGTAACATGTAATGTGTCCTTTCTTGGTCCAAAATCCCAGTCAGTTTCACTGGAGATTCTACAGCATTCTTGGTGGATTCCAGTCTGTATCCCGCCTGCCTTTCCTGTCTCTTTAGCAGCAGGCTTGCTGAGTGTATCTAATACTCTGTGTAATATTGTATCTTTAATTCCACATATGCACAGTCCTGTCCTGCAATTTTTTATAATGCCAGCGCTTAAGTCCCTTGTCCCCAAGCAATATCTTTGCTCAGTCTCCTACAGTCATGGCATACTGTGGATGACTGTGCATATCAATTCCAAGCGTGTGACACTGTAAAATCAGGTTAATTGAAGTTAGTTTATGTTCTGCAGCCATGTAACAAGTGTAACAGCTCACGATCATGCTAGCCAAATCAGATGTGACTTGTAAACGTGTTCAGCAGCAGCCCGTAATGAACCCCTTATTTACTGTAAAAGCTCGAGGCTCTTTGCGCAGGACTAGTGACAGCAGACAGCGTAGTCAGTTGAGTGAGGTGATACCCGGCGTCTGGTGTGTTTGTGGCGTTCATATTGATTTGCGCTCCCCTTCGTCTCTGGAATCTTCTTCCATCCGAGACCAGCTGGGCATCATGCTGCCAATTACTGTCTCTTCTAGGCAGCCTCTGACACATGGCATTTACACACTTGTAATATGCGTCCAACTGGTCTATGTTTCTCTCTTTCCCTTAGCCTCCTACTCGCAGCCGTATACATGCAGGCGAGCGTGTGTGCTGTTCTGACTCGGTGTGACCTTTTTTCTTTATTTAAATGTGTGAATTAACGTTTCCATGGATATAATACTTTTTTTTGTTAGTGGAGCTGCGTATGCAGTGTTTATTTGTGTTTGTGTGAGGACGGGTGAGGTCTATTACATGGCATACAGATGTCCGGTGCATCTGCAAGAGGGGCTGGGATGGTTTGGGTCATTAGAACCCATTTGGAGGCTGTCTAATTGATGTTAGTCTCTCTAATGGAGCCCCTCATAACACTCACACTTCATTATTCCACAGTCCTATGCTATCAGCAGCCTTCCTATGCCAGCGTATAATGGCTGAGTCTCAATATGGTTTACACTTCCGAGAAATAAATCACAATGCCCCCTTGACTTGCCTGCCATCACACCTGATTAATGTCTCGTTAATGTTTCTTTAGGGCTTGTTTGTTGTGTACTGAGGTTTAGTATGGCAGCCATTCTAAAACATATAGACCCCTAAGCGGTCATATGGTTTAGAGTTTAATTGTAGTTAATAACAAAATAACAAATATTGCGTAACATCCTTCTAAATGCAAAATATAAAATTTTGATGAATGGATTTCATCAAAATCTTAATCTTAAAATAATTGTACGGCCTCCCCAATCTCCTCCAACCCCACCAATACAAAGTACAATAACACTCAGAAATACATGCTTACCCAAAAACACACACACGATCCAGCTGCTTACCATTCTGTTTGCGTTTGTCTGTGTGCGTGTGTACTTGTTGTGTGGTCTATTAACTTGGGTTCAGCTTATTACATCTTGCTAAATTGTCCAACAACGTCTTGGCCTTTTAAACAGAAGTTTGTGGCCTTTAAGAGGCAACTCGCAGTAGCAATTGTGGGCACAGTCTAAACCTGTCTGGTTGAAGTAGCAGACAGTGTTTGAGTGGGGTTTTGAAAGATTACACATAAAGTAGCTTTCATATGGTAAGATAAAGACTACACAAGGTCCTGGTAACTAGGGGTGAATCGACAGAAAATTAATTAAATGGACTTTAAGTTATCAAATAATTGGTTGAATGTATCATATTACCTTTTTGCCGGACTACGTGTAACAGTAAGTATTGCAAGCGGTTAGGCATCCAATGATATTTATTTACCTGATGAGTGTGATCCTTGGCTTTAGTGGTGTAAAGTTTCTAATGCCGGGATCAAACTACACAATATTTCTGTCTGTCACTATGGTCACAGTGTCAGATTAGTCTATTGGTGGGTGTGCCAAAAAGGGCCTTTTTGATTGTTTCTGACGTTCATATCTGTGCCTGGCGCTAGAAATGGATCTGCCTCCACTGAATTGCGTAGAACTCTGGCTGCATTTGGTGCACTGTGAACCTGGCATAACCATGCTAGTCCAAGAAAGCAAACCTAGCCCCCCAACATTTCCCCCCATGGTGTGGACACCTCAAAGACAATGTCACTGTCTTGTTGATTTTCTTTTCACGAGACTGCTGCGCTCAGTTTTCTGTCAACACCCCTCTGTGTGTCATATTAATGAATGTACAATAACACAGGAGGGGTTATGCTGTAGATTTGAATTATCTTCTTTTTCATAAGTACCAGTAACTCTTTATAAAAAGTCAATCCTTTAAAGTTTTTATTTAAATTTAATTTATTTAAATTTAATTTAAAACATAAAACCTTACACATGATGGACAGTGAGCTGCAATGAAAACACTATTAATAATGCAAGTAGTTTGAGTGACTCATCTCTTGTAGTGACCCTTGATAGGTGCAGGCCAATATATGAGGGAATAGGCCTGTTGTAGAGCAGGGGGTGTTAATCCACTGAATACTGCAGGGGATACAGGGAGAAGAGGAGGAGAGAGACATGTTGACATTTTCACCAATACGTTTTGCTGTTTCACCTTGTGTTTCTAAAGGCGCTGTGATGCTGTCTTTCTCTCTGTGTGTGTGCGCGTGTGTGAAAGAAATTGCTATGCTTGACAGGTGCAGACAAGTCTGTGTTGTCAGGGTTTGCTAATGAGGCTCCGACTGTGTGTATGTGCATGCTACTATGCACACGCGCTAACTAACGCCCCCCCCCAGACAGTAGATGGGTGCAATATTAAAACCTGGTTCTGATGTCATTGTGATGGAGAAAAAATCCCCTCATACATTTCTTGGAAACATATGTCTGGATACCTTTCTAAAGACAGGTGTAGTTGTTTCATGCAAACTATTGATTGACAGTGAATCATGCACCACAGGCATTCATACTGTATGCAAAACCACACATTTATTAATTATTATTACTTTCATTTGTATTTATTGTTATTAATTAACTTAACGTAATTAAATGGAATTAACGTATTGTGTTCCCTTCTCTCAGAAGTGTAAAACCAAACATGACTGGTCAAACCTGAAGGCGGTGGAAGCGTGTTTGTGTGTATCCATGTTTCTGCACCCATGTCTGTATTACCTGGACCATCTGAACATTAGCTGCTGCCTTTTGAAGATGGTTTTCATAAATATTATATTATTTATTCATACGAATGCTGTCTTGCTTCATTACGTCTGTGTTGAGAGAGACCTAGACAACCCATAGCAGACAACTTTGTAAAGTGAGTTTTTGGTAGTTTTATACAGTAGTGTAACTATAGTCCCAGAAGTCAACACGTTATGTAACCCCCAAGAAGAAAACATGATTAAACATGGTGACATTTATAGTGTATAGAAAATACATATAAAAGGTTGAATCAGGACTCTGCAAATAGTCAATATTAACTATCACTTGGATGGGGACCAAGGGCCAAAACGTTCAAAGAATATAACTATATTGTGTTGAAGTTATGGAACTATCCTGTTCCATTTTTGTGTTTCATCACACATGAATTTTGCATCAACCATCTCTTGACTGGTTCTGGTTGGCTAATCCGTGTGCAGTGTTTGGGGCTGTAATTGACCTCAGTGGGGAGGCAGGGGGTATGGCTGTTTTGTTTAGACGTCGTGATGGCCGCTAATTAGGCAGTCTGTACAGAGGGAAGTGGCGGAAAGCTGTTTGTCCATGACCCCTTAATTAGTTAGACCTCCACTTAGCATTCTTCATTTGTGGATGTGTGTGTGTGCACATGCATCTGCATATGCTTCCATGTTTGTTGTGCCTCCACAAAGTCATTTTTAAACATCACATGGGGGGGGGGAGCTGAGCTCTTAAAGAGCTTTCATCGTCTGATCAGGTGGAGACGTGTCTAATACTTCATTACTCGGGTGTGTTCACTTGTCACATTGTTGTGATGGTCACCTGAGCCCTCTGCCCCTCTCCCAGTTTAAACACTGGCTGGCTATGATGAATCACTTAGGAGGAAATGCACGCCTTGCAAGGTATGCGCCATGAGATCGGACCTGCAGGCTGTCGGCGTGCGCGCCGTGCCTCAGAGATGTGTCTGCTATTTGGGCTTGGAAGCGATCGACTTGCCCTAATGTTTGCTGTCTGGCTTTGGAGAGGTGGCTGAGGTGTGGGCGCGCCGGTGCTCGACAAAGGAGGACACAATCCATTCATTATGAGCTGTTGGCGCAGGTAGAATTGGCAGGGTGCCCTTATTGGCCCAGGGCACGGAGACGCTGGAGACGCTGACGTGGAGTGCGCTGGTGAAATCGGCCAGACCGAAGTGTTTTATTTCAGCCTGTCAACCAGACATACGGTGTCGATATAGCCTTAGTCAGTATTGGGTTGTTTGAGTCTGAAGAAGAAATCTCAAGAAAATGTTATTGAGATTTGATTTAACTAGATTTGCATTGTCACAATAATTGTGATCCATAATCCAACCACTTTCATTAAAGATGACTATAATTAATAATTTCTCTTCCTCTTATAACTTAATAATTAATTATATAATATTTATCTTATCAATTTTTGTTGGGACATGTGGAATTACCTACACGTGAACTTAAACCCCAATATTACCGCTTCTGATATTAGACACATGAATTATTCTGCAGCATGTATTAAGATTTATTCTGATAGTATGTAGCCAACATACATTTTGTATTAATTTGGCTATAGCCATGTGACAAAACATGTTTTATTTTGTTATTTATTTGAAGTACATTGTACAAGCATCAAAACCACTACAAATATTCTAGTAATAATCTGAGGATGCCTGCTTTCAGTGTGCAGTATCTGCGTGGCATTTTCTTTCCAAAGTCGTGCGTTCTGCACAAAGGCTGTGAGCAGTGCAAGGCTACACTTTATTGCAAGGCCAGGTACCGTACCGTAGTTGCGACACATTACAGTGAAACCTGCCCCTCAGATGGTCTCTCCCTCTGCCATCTCTCAGTGGAATGCACTCTTGTGTCTCATGCTAGCTAGCAGCCCAGAGCTGCGTGCAGCAACGGTGTACGCGTGTGCCTTCACTCTCATTAAAAGACGCAGGCTGTAATTCTCACCGCCGAGGTTGGAAAGCTCCACGGGTGCAATATTGACTCGCCAACACTTGCGGGAAGAGTGCCGTGAAATATTTGCCGTGATTAATGATCGCCGACTGTTTTGCCGAGAGTATTTTACCTACAGCGATTACCCATTCATGTCCAAGTTAATCTTGCACCGCCGTTGACTTTTACAACTGGCGTGTGCATGCGTGAGTTGATGTGAACTGAAATGAAATGAATGACATCAGTCTTGTACAGTTATGTGCTGTTGGGTTGTGGCGCCTAGATACTGTAGCGTTCCTGCTCACACCTGCATTGTGAAGCCTCCACAGGCGTGCTTGGGAGTGGAATGGTGTTGATTAAGACACGGTAACAACACCACCACCCTCTGTCTGCTCTCTGTGGGCCTGCCTACGTCTCAACTAACTTTTTTTAAACACGAAGCCAATGAGAGGCGGTCTCAGACCAATGTGACTTTTTGTGGAACGCGGTGAAGCTTATCCCTGTGGGCGTCTATGGGTATATGGCTACTACAAAAAGCTTGTGTGTGTGTCATTGATGAGCTGAAGACCTTTTGTTTTCCTTGTCTCCCAGTGTGTAGGGAATGGAGTGTGAGCCGCTCCATTAGGTTACAGAAGCAAATTGATTGTGAGCGTGGAGTCGCCTGCGTGGCAAAGTGCCGCTGATCGGCTGGAGCGGTGTGTGTGTGTGTGTGTGTGCCGGTTCGGATGAGCAGCACGACGCGCACACCCGCCTAATTCGATCATTCTGCCGCTAATGCAATCTGTGCTACGGCAGTCAGCGCAGATCGGGATTAATGTGCCGACAGGCCGAGCGGGAATAGAGGGGAGGAGAACAGCTGTATGTTGGGACAATACACACCGCCCTGGCGTAGATAGAGGTCCACCCTCTATCTACGCCCCCTTGTTGATCGCAGTGGGTGCAACTTCTCCCATAACACCACGAGGTGTGTGCAGCCTCAGTCCAAACAAGAAAATATGAGTGGGGACCCGTGGGGAGAACTAATGAACTATCTTAATGTTCGTTTGATTGCCGTACATGTTGCTATTGATGCGAATGTTGTGGCAGCATCACTTGGACGACTTAAAGCGTCGTCAGAAATTAAGTCTTCAATATCAACAGAAAGTTTGGCCTTTCGCTGAAGTTCATATTGTTGTCTTAGATCTTAGTCTTTAGCCATTAATCTGTGAAAATGAAAACCCTGCTTGGAATATATCACGTAGCCTCATTAAACCTGTGTCCCTTCTAGAATCCCCTTTAATATCTGTTAAATGCTTCCAGCCACTCATTCTTTCCCTTGATTGGTTTTGGAACAGCTAATTAGTTCATTGAGTATGATGTGTTGTTCCCTGGTTGAATTTAGATTGATGTCACCTGACTGAAAGACGGAAGACAGGAGAGCAGCTTATCACTGTGATAAAAAGGGTCTTCCATGCCCTCTGTCCACTCCAATTATCGCCCGTCCCATTCACATCTGAACCCAAATGCCACATTAGCATACTCTTAGTCCATATCACGCTGCTGGCACAAACCCCCCCCCCCCCCCCTCTCTCTTTATAGATCTCCAATTCAGAGGGAGATCTGACTTCAGACCTTCATGGTTTATGCATTTCATCACTCGCGGTGGATCTTGAACAGTGCCGAGGGAGGCGTACTGTATAAAATGTGTCCGGTGTGCACCGTGTTTGAAGAAACGCAGTGGGGAGCCTGACGGTCAGGAGATGACATAAAACCTTCACATTGTGGCCAGTCCCTCATACCTTCACAGACACACTGTTATTAGTGGCAGTATTTAAATGAATACAGATGTGAGCTTTGTATTGTTTATCCACCGGTGCCTTGTTGGGGACCTTTTGTGAGGGATGAATGTCAACGTCTCCTCAGATCTGATCTGGTTGTGCGATGGAGATGTATTTTGACTGCACAGAGGCAAAAGGAGCGTTTGGGAGTGTCCGTGTCTTTTGATGTGGAGTGCTATTGTATTGTGACACTGTGATGCCTCCTCCACATGTTCCTCCTCCACACGTCTCTGTTGCAGGCCCACTATCAAAGCCTGGGGTGGTTTCGTCCAGCTGGAGAACCAGCCTGCTTCCATAAGGGACTCAGCCTTTTGTTAACAAGTATAGCAGTAAACAATATTCAAGTCCGCCATTAGGTCCACTTGGTTTTATTAGCCTTGCAGTATTGCCTGTTACCGTGATATACACCGAACGCCAACACCATTTAGCCACTAGATTAATAATAAAAACAAATCAACATTATGATATTTGGGAAGATGTTTTATCACACAGCCTTCCTTGAAAACCTCTATCCCTATGGCCGTTTGGGCGGTCCATACCGCATTAGAAACAACGGTCCTCCCCAGGCTGATGAATGGCAAACTATAGTGTTGTCACGTGAAGCTGGTACAGATGCCTTCTCTTGCGAAGGTGTGCCATGCACTTACTCCCACCGCCCCAGACCACTTAGACAGCAAAATAGCCTAAATAGCATGCCGCCAGAGCAGGTAGGGGAGCACGAGTGGTAATTCTGCAATTGCAGCGTAGCTTTTCCTCCCAAGGACGAGGCTGAAAGCCTGGCTAAGCCGTGCACTCAAGGAAAGAGCTGTAGCAATTTTCACTCATCTCATTATTTCTTTGCCGGCACAGACTCTTCTAGATAATTTCTTTGCTGCTTTCGACCCGCCGCGACATAAGGCACGCTCTTCACCAAATCATAGTCAATTGTCGTCCCCCCCCCCCACCCCAATACTAAATCAAAAGAAAGTTGCATATTTCCTGCATACTGGCTAAATAAGCCTCAGAATAAACTGCATAACTATGGGCCTTGACCCCAGGACGAAGTAATTTTTAAGTGAACACGGGGGTTAGTAATGCGATATACTGTAAAGCTAGAACCACACCGCAGCGATTTTCGCTCGTGTGCGTGGGAGCGACTGCTTATCAACAGAAACCGCCAGGTGGCTGGTTGACCCTTCGGTGTAGCCACGCAAAAACCTAATAACAGTGAGAACATTTGTTTTGATTCAGCAGCCCAAAAACAAGTAAACTGTTGACTGTTTGCATTTCAACACGATACCTCCAAGTCACGGCAAATGGATGGATATGCATCGTGTTGCTCGCCTGTTTATGTTTCCTATGACTCCTTCGTCTGCACTTAATTTAATTTAGCATTAACAAAAGGCATAGAAAGGCCTACATTTGATAATGCAAGCACTAGGCTACTAGATTTTGGTGTCAGTGTTGTTG
>JAODUH010003022.1:0-11635 GCA_027564835.1 Typhlichthys subterraneus | reverse complement strand
TAGCTCTCAAAATCATTTTGTAGTTCTGTCTGCTTCTCTCTGATATTTCAGAACTATTATTTGAGAAATGTGCTATTTCTTTGAAATACATCAAACACCATTAGCCTACATGCCAGGTGCACTTTACCGGCAGGCCTATAGCAACAACCAAGGAGGGTGGTGCATTGAATAGTGGACTATACTGGACTTGCCAATGCTGGTAGCCTTATGATGATCATCAAAGTAGGCAAATAAACAAATGTAACTCGAGTTACGCTACATCGGACGTAAATTTAAAACATAATACATTTCTTTCTTTTTTTCTCTCAACAGTGGGGGGGGCATTTTGTTCTGTTACCCCCCCCCCCACTGCGCCCCTGCTCTCAGGACTGTGGGCGGGGCTTTGGAATTATGACCGAGTTACTGAGTTTCTGCTACAGGAGGACGAAGGAGGTTGAACTGTAATGTGAATAATTGAAATTAATAATTGAATAATTGAGATCGAGTTGATCTAGTCTTGTTATGTAATTAATGACAATTTTAGCTAAAAAAAAAAATCAATGTTATAGTGTGCGCCATCCTAATGTAGGCTAATATTTAGTTGAGTCCAAACTGGATTGTCTGTGGGTAATTGTAGAATTAGGGTGACACTATTCAGCCCAGAGACTTTAAGTATATGAAGAAAATGTATGCAAATCTACTACATACATTAGCTTATGGATTCTGCCAGGTGATTAGTTCCTTATTAATTCTTCATTAAAGAAGACATTTTGTTTAAAGACCAGATGAAGTGGGTTATTATTCAGAATATACTGTACAAGAACTAGTTATACACATCACAAGACAGTTTATGAAATTGTTATGAAAATCAAGATGTATATAGAATTGTATATGATGATGTAGTCAAAATAGTGATGTTGAAAATTGAGGAATTAAATAACTCCTTCAGTTCATGACATATACGTCTCATTAAATAGTTGAATACTAGGCGAACAGTGTCAGTTCCCTTGGCCCCGCGTACAGACTACACACTACACAGTCTGTGGTTGACCGTCTCCTAAACACGGTCTTCTGTCATCGAGAGGAATTGTGATGACTTTTGTTACAGTAATAAAAAACAATGGGCAAAATATGATTAATATTGTGTTAACTGTAGCAGGGCATCTGCAATTTTCTTTAAACTACATCAACATGGCGGAAGCCTTTCGCTTCTTCTTATTGGGTCATATGCATCTCAACTATCGAGACACTATTTTCAACTCAAAAACTTATTACTGCTTTTACAAGATGAGGTGTTTGTTAATTACATAACAAGATTCAATAGTTTCAAATGATTTACATCATATAATCAAAGTGCACTCTACTTTCTGCTTCTACTACTTGTTTTGTAAAATAATTAAACTCATTTCAGTGCAACAATTCCTAAGCATGCCTACGAGTGCCCTTCTGCAGCTAGACCCTTCTCTAATGATCACAAAGCATTATAAACAAGGGATTACATTATGCATACATGGGGTTAATCAGAACTTCAATATGACCCTAAATTAATATCTGAAATCTGTCCATACTGATAATGTACAAAATGTCGGCTTGTTTTATATTTTTTCTTTAGATTCAACAAAATGTTACTTTTGAGATACTTTTGATATGTTGGTAGGCTACTTTGTATGTATATTTTCAAGTAGCATTTATTTGTTCTCATCCTAGCTGACCACAATGTCTTCTACATTTGCCTGACTGTCTGCCTGCTCCCATCCCTCCTCCTTCTGGCTGGGGTTGTTGGCTTCCTCTTCTTTAAGGTGGAACTAGTTCTGGCATACAGACAGGTGTGCTCTTGTCTGGTCAAACAACAAAGTGAGTTTAAACTGTGCCTATAGGGATAACCATTACCTTGGTTGTTGCATGAACCTGAGTTTACCTCGTGTCATTTCGGCCACAAGAGGGAGAGAAACCAGGTCCATACATTAATGTTATTCTCTTTGTCTTGAATAGCATCATGAGTTGTAATAAGTGTTAAGTTCAACTTAAATTAAAATGGTATTCATTATCATTTGTTATGCTTCTCAACTCTACTGTAATCTATATAATCTGTCCAGCTCCAGATGGAAATGTATACGATGCATATGTGAGCTATCCCCATGGTGACGGTGTGACTTCATCTGAGACAATGAGATTCGCCCTGCAGGTTTTGCCAGAGGTGCTGGAGAATCGCCATGGTTTCAGTCTTTACATCCGAGGGCGGGACGAACTCCCTGGGGAAGGTCAGCAACACCCACATCCTTTACACACTTTTTCCTTATTATACACTATATTGCCAAAATGTTTGGGATGCCTGCCTTTACATGCACATGAAGGCTAATAACATCCCATTCTTAATCCATAGTGTTTAATATAGAGTTGGCCCACCATTTGCATATAGAAATGCTTCAACTCTTCTGGGAAGGCTGTTTACAAGGTTCAGGAGTGTGTTCACAGGATTTTTTGACCATTCTTCTAGAAGCGCATTTTTGAGGTCAGGCGCAGATGTTGGCCGAGAAGGCCTGGCTCAGGAAGGAGCCATCCCAAAACTGTTTCCACAAAGTTGACGGCATGAAATTGTCTTGGTAAACTGTCTTGGTATGCTGAAGCATTAACCGTTCCTTTCACTGGAACTAAAGGGCCAAGGCCAACCTCTGGAAAAACAACCCACACCATAGTCCCCCCTCCACCAAACTTTAGACTCCACTGCTCCAGTGGCAGAGTGCTTTACACCACTGCATCTGACTCATTGAACTTGGTGATGTAAGGCTTGGATGCAGCTGCTTGGCCATGGAAACCCATTCCATGAAGCTCTCTACGCACTGTTCTTGAGCTTATCCAAAGGCCACATGACGTTTGGAGATCTGTAGCTATTGACTTTGCAAGTTAGCGATTTGTGCGCACTGTGCACCTCAGAAACCTCAGAATGCGCTGACCACTTCATGACTGAGTTTCTGTTCCCAATCTCTTCCACTTTGTTATAATACCACTAAGAGTTGATTGTGGAATATTTTTATAAACCTTTGGAAGTGATTGGAACACCTGAATGCAATGATTTGGAGGGGTGTCCCAATACTTTTGGCAATAGTGTATTTACACATGCTTTAATTTAATACTTTAATTATTCAAAGTGCTTTGACAATGAACTATAAAGGTTCTTTAACATGGCAAAATAATGGGAAACTTATTTGATCAAGATAGTTGTTCTTTTAAATTTTTTTGGCCACTAAAATCATTCAATTTGAGACTAATTCCACTAAGGTAATATATTTGAATGAAGCAAGGGAGATCCTAGGATCAAACACTTATGGGGGCTGAGCCACTAATGAGAATTAGATGTAGGTCTATTTACAGAGATTTATTGTTTCTATTGCCCTTTTCACACATTCCTGGTAAATTACCTGGGTAACTGCAGGTACAGCTAGTGATTTTATCTATTCACACATAAACCTACAGGTGCATTTACCTCTTGCATCTGTTCAAACATGCCGTGGAAATACCAGAATAGTTAGGCTGGACAGTCCGACGGTAGCTAATGCACTACTTTATGGATGCAGCAAAGCTCCGTAAACAAATATTTTTAGGCGACTTTAAAAAAATACAAATTATGCCCTTTTTCCACATGTTGACTTAGTTCATTCCATGGAGGGGTTAGGCTATGGAAAACTGAATTTGGGGTCCTTGTTTCCTGCACGCCAGCAGGGTTTATGGCTGCGGGCAGCCACACACAGTCATGGATTAGCTAGCATACTGTACAACCTCAGACCACGGATGTATTAAGTCAAGTGTAAAGTTTGTTTATATAGCCCTTAATCACATTGCAGTCTCAAAGGGCTTTACAGCTTACATTTCACAAGGAAACTAACAATCTAACTTAACCTGCTCCTCCCCCTGAGCAAGGAAAAACTTCCATTTAAAAACCCCATGTGGAAAAAGGAAGAAACCTTGGGGAAGGGACCAGAGGGAGGACTGTAAAAGATATAATAGGTTTTGATAGGCAAACAATATTTAGCAATAATATTTTGATATGTATCACATTGTCCTGTTATTAAGAACTAATACATTGTAGAAATGTAATACATTTTGTAAGTTAGTTAATTTTGAGTAATCTGTCACATGTAGCATTAACAGACCCCACAGGAGTACAGGTCTGAGGAAGTGTCCCTGACAGACGCCACAACCTTGCACTAGTCACGACCAGGTCCGCTCAACAACCATAGGGTTTGTCTGTATTGGAGGCATGGCTTCGGCAGAGGTAGCCACCGCCATCCACACATTGTCCGGGACCATGTCAGCATCTCCCCTTGTCAGCCACACTGTTGTGCCTTGCATAACAAAGACTAGTTATTGTCTATGGGGGAATGTATAAATATACACCAAAATGTGGTGTACCCTGCCGAAACGGGTTGCCGTTTCTGGTACCGCGAGTAATGTTATTTTCTGGGTCAGTGATTAGTCACATCATACAAAACATTTAACGTTACGTCCGTGATAATAACAAAGAAAATGTCTTTGTTTAATTTTAACGTTTCATGTTTAAGCCCTAGGGCCTCTTCAAAGTGTTTTTCCTTGCAAAAACATTGACTTGCATTACATAAGGTTTTTGCATTTTTGAACAACTTACAAAGCTCATTTTGGTATTAAAATGTAGATAATCCAATTCCAATTCAGGTTAAATATTCCATGTGGATTACACTGCTCCTTTGTAAATTAAGATGAATACGCATTTTTAATTTTCGCCTGACATAATGCTATTTATATTGATGAATACTATTGGAATTATGCATATGCAACATTTTTTACACTACAATACTATACAACATCTGATGAGTATATTTGTCAAGAATTAGGCCATTGTGAGTGAACACATCAAAATACTTATGGGTGTAATATATAAATGTTCGAAATTTTGAAATGTTCGATAGTTTTACATGAATGTTTAGGTCTATACATAGACATTTGTGTACTTATTATGTTATTTTATTAATATATGTACTAATCTACAGTCTGAGTGTAAATGTGTTATTATACCTCAGTGAGAAATTCCGTCTCAGCCCCGTTTCTTGCCAAAGATGACGTAACTTGATGCACATGTGAAGAAGAAAGGGCTGTGATTGGCAAAAGTTGACATGTGACCCCTTAAAATATTCCTCTCAGGCTGGGGAAGACGGGAAAATAAGTTTCAGGAGGAGTGTAGTCTTACTTGGATTGTATGTATGTCTATAAGACGCCACTGACCTATCATAGAACTACAACACTCAAAGTATCGCCGACTGTTACCGAAATAATGTCTAGAAAATGGAGGACCGTTGATACGTTTAGAATGAGCCTGCTCATGGACTATTGTTTTAAAGCTTTTTTTTTTGTAACCAGACCAATCTTTATCAACTAACTCATCACAGATAAGGCAAATTGTGCTTTTTCTGATTCACAAAACATAATTAGTGTCGCGATGTTCATAAGATGTTTTTCCCGGTTGTGAATTTGGTAAATTTGCAGGCAGAGACGATTTCTCGAACAAAGATAAATTGCTCTTTCTAATGGTCCATAGTATTTAACATTACCTAACATAAAAAAAAATTGATATTCACGTGCGTGTTGAATATGCGATATGGGTTTAAATCTGGTTGCCTTTGAGAAATAAATTTGGGCAATGCTTGTTAGGTTATCAATATAATCTAACAGACCGAGATGCTTGGTGATCCATACTTGTATAATAATAGCAACCCAGACATGTATTTGAACAAATAAACTTAACTTGACAAGCTAGGGAGGGGAGGGGGGGGGTTGCACCGACAACGGTCACGCTAGCGACAAAGAGGTCTGGATAGCCTATCACTTTGTGTTGTTGCTAGCAGCTAGCCACCTATCTATCATATCCCTGTAGCGGCAAGAACGGCTGCAGTTTCGTGCTATTTAACCCTTCATTAATTAATACGTGCTTATGGGTACATGGCTATTTAGATGGCTGCGATGTTGTGCTATGATATAATTTAACCTTCATTCATGAAATAATGTGCTTAGTAGATACATGGAAGTGTCCCTGACAGACGCCACAACCTTGCACTAGTCACGACCAGGTCCGCTCAACAACCATAGGGTTTGTCTGTATTGGAGGCATGGCTTCGGCAGAGGTAGCCACCGCCATCCACACATTGTCCGGGACCATGTCAGCATCTCCCCTTGTCAGCCACACTGTTGTGCCTTGCATAACAAAGACTAGGTATTGTCTATGGGGGAATGTATAAATATACATTTCTGTGTTCAATTTACGAGAAGCAAACAGCATATTTGGAAATAGTTTTATATAAGCCTAATATAAATCTGCAGCTGCAGGCTACCTAAAAGGGAAGGCAACATGCACCCGGCACCGCAGCAACACACCAAACATGTCTATCAGTCCACTGCCTAAAACACCGCACCCACTTTTGTCTTGTACTTTATGACGCCAATGTCAAATCATTGTGGAATTATGTCTAATTAATTATGTCGTATTAATTAATACGTGCTTATGGGTACATGGCTATTTAGATGGCTGCGATGTTGTGCTATGATATAATTTAACCTTCATTCATGAAATAATGTGCTTAGTAGATACATGGCTGGTTATCAAAACGTAACACCGTTCCTACACAGGGCTGTGTGACCAAGCTGCTGCTGTGTTTACGAACAACGATGAGCTACATTCTGCCTCCCGTATCCTTTACTGTAGTCTGAACGGCGATGTGGAATTAATGCGCAATATAAACACCTTGAAAACACTGCTGAAATTAAACCATATGTGGTCCAAATCCCATAAAACTATGTTCAAACCGCGAGTAGCCTGCACCGGTTCTACCATTAAAACAGTCACATCCTCACGTCAACACAGCCACATGGAAGTCGGGTAGGGGTGGGCAGTGACTTGTTAATTTTAAAGCAACAGTCACTGAAATCAGACCATATCTAAAGAGTTGTTGTATGATGTGCTATTCCACATAAACTGTAGTATTTTCACCTAAGCTTGTCAACTACATTGCACTGAGAAGTCAAGGAACTGTGTCAACAAGTGAAAAGGAGCATGAAATGACTCGTTTAAAGTAAAACTGCACCCCAGCGCTGAACCTGACTCCATCCACTACAACTTAGCATCAAGGAGCTGATTGAGGGGAGGGGCTGAGAGGGGGACCCCCAATGTTTGTTTATTAGGGTCCCCAATTCAAATAAATTCAAAATACTTAATAACAGTCAATAAAAGCAATAGATCCAGGACCATATATGGATAGGCATAGAAAATCGTCATAGGCAATTACTGGCATCTGGGTGAGCTAATTATTTAATTTGTTTCTTACAGCTATGCATGACGTCATTGCCACAACAGTACGCCAAAGCCGGAGGCTAATCATCATCGTATCTGACTCAAATAGCATCCTCGCAGATGCCAAGATGGATGAGGCTTTACCATTGCAACACACCCAGAGTCGAGTCAGCTATGAGCAGAGAATCTGCCTGTATGACACTCTAACCCAAAATGGCCCCTGTGTTATCCTGGTGGAAATAGGTAATTCCATTTACATGGATGATTTATTTTCAATCTATGTATTTTTTTCTAATAGTATATAGCAGGGCTATCAAAATGTTCTGGGGAGACCCCCTCCGGTCCTGGAGGGCTGCACCCTTGCATGTTTAAGATCTCTCCCTGCTCCAACATGCCTGTTTAAAGGTTGTTAGAAGCCTGATAATGACTCGTTCATTTGAATCAGGCATGTTGGAGCAGGGATAGATCTAAAACATGCAGGGTGTGGCCCTTCAGGAAGGATGGGTTCTCCCCAGAACATTTTGAGAGTCTAACACTAAATTTCTTGCATTTTGTTGAATTTCAGAATTATGTAAATTTTATTTCCTTCAAATGATAAGGTGGAAACGCGTTTTAACTACAATTACTTTGGTACCTGACTCGTGATAGCTTGCTATGCTAAGAACCCGCTTTTATTGATGGGGAACGGCATAACCACGCCCCTGTGGAGCTCAGCCTTCGACAGAGATACCAGGGTAAAATAGTAACAGGGTGCCTTCCCTGCCAAATAATGTAATGCTTGGAGGGTTAGTAACGCATACTATGCATGTGCCAACCGTCAATAATGGTTTGTGAAGGCCGCAGACTCGACCAGGGTAGGCAATTCTTATTTTCACCGAAAAGAGCTGAGCAGAACCCCCGAACTTTAGAGAATGGTGAGGCAATTAAGCCAATAGAAACAATGTTTATGACCTACGTTACCATGTTGAAGAAATAAATATGAGGAAATGCCAGAGCAACCTCTGCAGAAGGCAGTAGGCTACGGAATACAAATTTATTAAAACAATAAAGTCAATCTACATTTTTAAATACTTTGAGTAATGTAAAGTATATTACATCTGTGTGGTGATTTCAGCCTCGAGCGGTATTGAAGAGAGCCAGATTCCTCCTGTGGTTTCAACCCTTGTGTTTATTTACACCATTGACATTTTAACAATTATTATAAAATCTATACATAACCTCATTCATGGAATATCACAATGCTGACTGAGCACAGCTCTCACAGCCAGGCCCCCCGATTACTTTGTTGTTCTCAGTCTTCTTCTCCAAGCCCCAAAGTTCTGGCTTAAGTATTGCATAGCCTCTCACATCAATTGGTTGAGACCATAGCACACTTCTGAAAGACTAACATTAAATTACCCAACCACACATATCCATCTTACATACTTTTTCATAACATAACATGAAAGAATTACTCAATATAAACAATGATTACACAATAATATGTACCTTTAAATAATACCATCCATACATATATTAACACAACCAAACATACCTACTTCCCCCGCTAATGGAACATTCCATAGAGGCAACACCTGTTAGTAAATTACCCCTTATGGATAGCTCCACCCCATCTCCTGGTATCCTACCTAAGTGACAGAAGTGACATACATATATTATTAACACCATCTAAACACTGCCTGCGTGACACTTAAAATCCCACTTTGTCACATTCACCCCCCACTTACAAATTTCACTCCACTGTGAAACGGGAGAGGAAATCCACTACAACATTCAATCGTCCTGGTTTATAGGCTATTTGAAAACAATAAGGTTGTAGGGATGGGTACCATCTAGTAATCCTTGCATTTGTATCTCTCATCCTATTTATCCATTGTAGAGCACGGTGATCTGTCTCTAATACAAATTTCTTTTCTATTAAATAATACCTCAAGGTGTCCAAGGCCCACTTAATCGCCAGGGTTTCTTTCTCCACTGTAGAGTTTTACTTCCCTGGGAAACAGTTTCCGGCTTATATATTGTACCGGTTTCTTCTGGTCGCCTTTTCCCTGTAGCAAGACTGCCCCCAGGCCCAAACCCAAAGCGTCTGTTTGCACAGTGAAAGGTAAGTCAAAGTCAGGACACTGTAACACTGGTTCTTGACATAAACAGTTTTTCAAGTCCCTGAATTCTGCTTCACATTCTGTAGTCCATTTGACCTTTGTAGGGCACGCCTTCCGTGTTAGATCACTCAACACTGCTGATCTAGATGAGAAATTAGGAAACGTCTATACCAACAAACTAAACCCAAAAAGTAATGTACCTTCTTCTTGGTTGTAGGTGGAAGACAATTCTGAACTGCCTCTACTTTTCCCACCTGTGGTCTAATAACACCTCCTCCGATGATGTAACCTGGGTATTGAACTTCATTCTTGGCAATATGACATTTTCTTGAATTAATGACAAGACCTGCTTTCTTTATGCGCTGAAGCACATCTGAAAGGTGTTTAACATGATCCTCCCAGTTACCACTGAAGACGATCATGTCATCAATGTAAGCGGCAGAATAGTAATTTGCCCCTCGCAAAACTTGAAAGGTTGATGGAGCCCCATGTAGTCCAAACGGCATTGTCTTGAATCTATACAATCCACTCTGTACTCTGAAAGTTGTTAAATCTTTGGACGCTTCTGTTATTGGCACTTGCCAATATCCTTTACATAAATCCAAAGTTGTCAAGTATCAGGCTTTACCCAATCTCTCTACCAATTAATCTACCCTCAGCATTGGATAGGGCTCAAAAGCTGACACTGAATTCAGTTTTGAATACTTCACACAGAACCTCAGTTCTGGATCATCCTTCTTCGGAACTAATACTACTGAACTAGTCCTGCACTTACTTCTTATGCTCTTATCTCACTATTTATAAAAAATAAATAAAATAAATGTATGAACTTTATTAGCTAGGCCATTACCTATTGCACTTTATATGTTTGACTATGTGGTAATAGGTATAATGACATTATGCTGCATTTGTTGTATTTAGAATATTGCTTGCTTATAATTGCTGGTATATGACCTGTCCAACTACTGACAAATGTACTACATGCAAGTCGTTTTGGATAAAAGCGTCTGCCAAATGCCGTAAATGTAAATGTAAACTACAGCATGGTCCTTTAAGAAGGTTCTACTATGCCCATGTCGAGCATATTCTCCACCTCTCTTTTAAGAGCAGGCATTAGCTTAGCTGGAACGCTGCAATTAGTTTCTCTAAAAGGTTTTTGATCTGCAGACAGTAGTCGAATCGCATATTCTATGAGGTCAGTACATCCTGGTTTCGTACTAAATCATTCTTTAGGCATATGCGGTTCTAATGCATTACTTTGTTCTACTGACAGATGATTCATATCAGGAAAAGTAAAGTTCTCACCACTCGATGGGAAATACTGTTCTTGCACCTCCTCTTCCTCCACAACTGTGCGAGCCCACAATTGTTCTGCTACATCGGAACAATCATTCCACTCCTTTAATAGGTTCACATGAAATATTTGATATTTCTTCCTTCGATCTGGCAAGAAGAGTTCATATGTCACTGGGTCCTTCTTCTGATTAATCACAGAGACCTTGCCACTTAGCCAAAGTCCACTATCTGAAGTTGGCAACAACAACAAAACCTTTTTTCCCTGTTGGTAAGAGCTTCTCTGACGCTTTGTCATACCCCTCTTTTTGAAGCTCCTGAGCTAAGGCTAATTAGCCAACTCCTGGAATTGATCTAGTTTATCTCTCCTTTTAAGAACATAAGAGAACACCGGATTGTCCTTGAGACTTTGGTCCCTCCCAAGCTTCTTTCAGTACATCTAATGGACCTCGTACTGTATATCCATACATTAGCTGTGTGATGGCAATTTCTGTAAAATAAATGCTCTTAGCAAGATCTTCTATTAGGCCATAGTTTTATTATTCTCCATGGAGAAGACCAGCGCAGCTGCAGTCCTCCCATAGACTGACACACTGACTGATAACACTTTCTGTTCTCTGCCATTATATAGTCTGTTGACCCCTTGCATTCTTTACACATTGATACTGGGACAGAAGGGGGAAGGGTGTCTTTGGAACAGCAAGAAGTTTACAATGGCAACAAAGGGTATGGTAATCACTCAAGATTAGGGTTGGGTACCGAACTCTGTACTTTTAAGAGTACCAACCGAATTACGTCGGTACTACCGAGTACCGATTGAGATTAAATCAAACTGTACCAGATTTCGGTATTTTAGCGCATGTAAAAACAGAAACGCGAGCAAGATTACATCATCCCTGCACAGCCTGCAGTGTGTTAAATGTTCAACACAATCACAGCTACGATG